>APFE031221047.1:131948-144894 GCA_000404065.3 Pinus taeda | reverse complement strand
CCAACAGATCCTCCATCTTGAGTTTCCACAACTCAAAACTCTGACCATTGAACTTCTCAATCTCTATCTTTCTGCTGCTCTCCATCTTCTTTCACCACCAGAATCGATCTCACAGATCTCCCGCTGAACAGGGTATACCACAGGCTCGAGCGAAACCCCTCAGCAACAAAGGCGTCCCCTTGAAGCCAAAACAGCTCTGATACCAAATGTAGGTTTTAACCCCGTACAAAAAATACCTGCATACGAATTCTAAATCACAGGAAAAATAAAAATGCGAGAGCATAACACATAAAACACATATACACAGAGATTTCCCACTGGATCTCAAAACCGAGACTACCAGCTTGATTTTACATTATATTCCTTTCAATGTTACAATACATATTTATACATGCCGAAGCATCCAATACCATGGACCGAAAACCATCGCGTCCAAAACCATGGACCGAAAACCATCGCGTCCAAAAAACATGTGCGAAAATCATGCACAAAATCATAGGTGGGTCCACCCAACCTAACATAGGGACCAAAACCAAAATTTTCCGGGGCGCTGCCCCGGACCCAATAAAGTGGGGTTATAGGTACCCCTCAAACCCCCTGTTAACTATGTGGAAAGAATATAGCACAACCCAACAGTTCCACGAGTCACTGTTTCGACCTCTGGCTCTGAAAAATATATAGAAGAAACTATAGTCCATCCTCTTTCTGTACCTTTTTACGAAATTTCAATCCAATGCTCAGAGAAAAAGTTATGACGATTTTCCCTAGGTCATCTATTTGGAATGTAATTCAGGAGTCTACAAAAAGACCAATTTCCGCATATCATATCTCCGCAATTATAGCGCAAAATGCTCTAAAATTGGGACCCACGATTTAGCACGATGTCTTCTCAACTGGGTTTTTTTTTCAACTTCTGAAACGTCGCCGAAAAAAAGTTATAGAGAAAATGCCACGATGACCTGTTTGGAGCAGTGAAACCCTAGAATCCAAAGCTCTGATACCAAATGTTATGAAACCAGCTCAAGAAAAGATAGAAAAGATAGATCAACGCCTTAGAATTCAGCCTCTTCAAGGGAGAAACCTCCTTTACATTACATAAATGAACAATTCTTGGATTGATTCAAATGAAAAGACCTCCTTTCTATATATAGGAGTCTAAGGGGTCATAACATAATCAGAGCCACAATAACAATAATAATGTAAGGGCACAATAATAACAATAGTGGGCTTCTATGGGGCACAATAGTAACAATATGGGCACAACAATATTAATAAGGGGTACAACTACAATAGTAATGGGGTAATCACTAGTATTATGGGGACCCAACATGCCCATTTCTTTTGCAGCACTTAAGCCCAGAATCAAAGCTTTGTACTCAGCTATGTTGTTTGTGACCTGAAAGGTTAATTTGAAAGATAAATGAATGTATTCTCGTGTGGGGGACGCAAGGACTACACCTGCCCCTACAGCTTCTTTAGAGCAAGTCCCATCAAAGAACATGTCCCAAATCTATGGGCCTTCTTCCTCAGCGATTTGGCAAACTGGTCTTTTAAGCTGCATGGAGGCCAACTGGGATTCTTCAATATGAAGAATGCATGCTCCAAAATCAGTGTCAACAGCATAGATGGGGTGATTAGTAGGATTCCTTTCATCGCTGATGATACAAGCCAACTGAGCTTCTCTGTATAATCTCTTGCTCTCACCTCTGAAAACTGGGATAGTGGCACAGGACAAATCATTTTGTAATGATCCACCTAATCTCTTGATCCAACCTCTGGAAAGTAACATGCCAAAATTTCGGGGTACATCTGCTACCACAATATCCATCATCATGCTCTTCATGGGCAGTTGAGACAAAGTGATGGCTAGGTCCTTGATTAATCCCAGACATTTCACTTTTCTGGAGTTAAAAGAAAACAGGTCATGATAAGTCTTGGTGATGTCAAGACCCAACTCATCCATAATAGCCTTGGGAATTAGATTATGGTTGGCTCCAGTGTCCAAAAGGCAATTATGAAGGATTTTTTCATGAATAGTCAGAGAGACATAGAATGATGGAGTTGTCTTCACAATTTTCAATCATTGGGTTGAGAATAATAGCTGGCTTATCATCTTGCAAATTTACATAGTCAGTGGAAGATTGGATGGCTTTAGGCTCAAGGGTCTCGAGGATGGATCTTTTGAAGGATTCATTCTTCACTAGTTCAATTAGAGGCATAAGTATTCTTAGCTTCATAATTTCTGATTGAAAACTGAAAGGAGAAGGAGACTTGTCAAGGCCTCTTACCTCATGAGTTGGAGCTTTGAGGATGATGGGATTAACTGCCAGTTGCTTCTACTTATTAGCTTGTTGTACTGCAGGGACAACAACTCTTTGAAGAGGAGTTTCCTTGGCATCATTCATCTTTGACCTCAGATTATATCTGTGCTGATCTTTAGTTTGCAGAACAGCTTCACCATCCCATTCTTGGATGATTTGGTCATTGAGTAATGACTTTTCATAGGCAGCTGAGGTAAAAAAGGAAGCATTTCCTTTGTCATCCAGACAATGGATCTCATCATTTTCTTCAAACTGCTCTTCTTCTATGGCTGCATTTTGAAAAGGGGCCTTCACCCTTTGTAGAAATTTGAATAATATAACACTTATTCACAGAGATTATCTTGATTATACACTATTTACAGAATGCATGCATAATACATAACCTCCTCTACCATTGATCATCAATTTGCGGAATTAAAAAAACAATCTCATGTGCACATTGAAACATCAATCACACATATCAACACAGTATGCAATGGGGAAAGAATACAACTGAAAACCCCCAACTAACTGTATATTATAATGATAGAGAACATGTAACAATACATAGTACAATACTCCTCACAAGTACTCAGTACTATCTCCACATGCTACACACAAACTAGCTCAAATCTGAACAAGCCACGGGTTCAAATCTCCTCCACTGTTTTCCTGCCTCTATTGCACAATCCAAGTTGAGAATAGATCAAATCCAAGTTCGAATTCCCTTGGCTTGTACTGCACAATCCTCATTGGCAATATCAATCAATGATTGTGCAAATCTCATGCACAGCTATAGTCACAACTGATAGTGGTCTCACCCTTTCACCCACCTCTAACACTTGTCTCCACTAGACTATCCATGCACTGAGTTAATTGATGTATTCTTTAGTTGATTTATGAGTTAATAATTAGTGAATTAATTAATATTTAATTCACACCACTCATCACTAGTGTATTTTTCAATTAGACTAAATACAACTAGTTCAACTAAGTCAAACTGAACACAACTCCATCAACTCCTCAATCAACTCCACCAAACTCAATCACTTGAGTTCTAACTGAAGTCCATCATGAAATAGCTCAACTAACCCATAGGAAAAGTGTATTTCCTTTTGGCAGTTGCATGTGCCACATCCATAGCTCGAATTGAAGTGCTGCAAGAGGATAAGATAATGTTTATAGTCCAAATTTTATTAAGAGCTAATAATATTCAACTGTTCTATTTTTTGACTGGCAGTCTAAAAATATACTCCGCCCATATGTCTAAAAATAGAGGTCCATCTATTTTTACCAACATGACCAATCATCCATAAATAGCATCCTGCAACTCATAGACCATGATCCATATGTCTAAAAATAGACTTTGCACCAAAAAATAGCCTGCAGGCTCACTTAGTGAAGGTGAATTATTTTCACTAAGCTCCATCATCTTGTGAATTATTCTCAACAAGATATGCATTATTTGCAACCCCTATCCTACCTCTGTGGTATTCGAATTTACTCCTGGTGAGCACCTTCGTCAAGATATCAGCATCCTGATCCTCCGTGGGAATGTATAAAAGTAACATGATTCTCCGCTACACACAATCTCTGATATGATGGTACCTAATGTCGACGTGCTTGGACCTATCATGAAATACTGGATTAGCCGAGAGTTTAATGCAACTTTGGTTATCACAATAAATCACAGTAGGCTCCAAGTGTGACCCGAACAACCCGACCAAGATCTTTCTCATCCATATAGCCTCGCATGCAGCCAAACTTGCTGCCATATACTCGACCTCTGCTGAACTGAGTGCCACAGATCTCTGCTTCCTGCTGTACCAAGAAACTGCTCTCGACCTGATACTGAAGATCCCTCCAGATGTGCTCTTTCTGTCCGTTGGGCTCCCTGCCCAGTCTGCATCCGTGAAGCCACATAGCTTCACCTCATCCTCCTATCTTTACCACAATCCATATCCTGATGTGCCTCTAAGATAACGCAATACATGCTTGCCTGCCTTCCAGAAGAACTTAGTTGGCTTAACCATAGCTTATGAAAGCTGGTTAACAACATAGCATATATCGGGTTGTGTATTGACCAGATACATAAGCGACCCCACCAACTGTCGATAAACAGTGGCATCCACTATCTCCAATGAAGTAGCATCCTCCTTCCTCCAACCTCCAGGAAGAGGAGTATCAACAGGCTTGCAGCCATGCATGTTGAACTTCTCCAGTATATCCCGAGCATACTTACCCTGAGAAACAAATAGTCCATCATTGCACTGCCAAATTTCCAATCCCAGGAAATAATGAAGGAGTCCCAAGTCCTTCATCTGAAACTCTCTAGCAAGATCCTCCTTGCATGAAAGTATCAACAGCTCATCTCCCATCAAAATCAAATCATCTACATAATGTACAATGATCAGAAACTTACCCTCCACCACTATCTGGTATAGGTTAGGATCCGCTTCACTCTTGGAGAATCCAAGTCTGGTGAAATAACTATCTATCCGTGTGTACCAAGCACGAGGTGCTTGTTTCAACCCATACAACATTATCTTGAGCCTGCACACATGTGACTCGCTGCTGAAGATCTTGAAACCTTCAGGCTGCTCTATGTACACCTCCTCCTCAATAACTCCGTTGAGGAACACAGTCTTCACATCCATCTGATGGATTTGATACCCCATCTGCACTGAGAGAGCAAGAATCGACCGTATGGAAGAATACCTTGCAACAGGTGCAAAGGTCTCCTCATAATCGATCCCCTCTATCTGTGAGAAGCCTCGGGCAACAAATCTTTCCTTGTACTTCTCCACACTCCGGTCAGCTGCCTGCTTCACTTTGTAGATCCATCTCAAACCCACCACTGCTTTCCCCTTCGGTCTTGGGACAATCTCCCATGCACTGTTTCTGACAATCGAATCATACTCTTCCACCATGGCATCTACCCATGCGGGATCCTCCACAGCTTCCTCGAAAGAGGATGGCTCAGTCACGACACATTTGTTCACAGGAGCCATGTATCCAGTGTACCGATCAGGTGACTGTCTCTGTCTGCATTGTGCTGTAGGTGGTCCTACAACCTTCTCTGCATCTTGAGCCAATCGCTCAGCTTCTGTAGTGTGCTTTCGCCCTCTGATGGTTGGCGCTGCATGAGTGGTCTCTTCCACTTCATGAACTTCATCTTGTGGCTGATCCACATCCTGAAGATCAACCTTAGGAACTAATAGCTCCTCATCTGCATGCAAGTGTGGCTCTCTCTCAAGTGAAGTCACCAAGAGGTGTGGCCTCCAGTAGAGTCGCCAGATAGATGATTACAACCAAAAAAAGTGCCCAAACTTTGTCTGTCATCAAAGCTGGATATGTGTTGTTTCCCAGGGAAGATGAGCTTTAGTTTCCTCTCCCCGAAAACGACGCCAATTATGTAATCACCCCAGGAAACTCTCCTAGGTTGTAGATCGGAGATGCCTAGTAACATATAATCTTTAATATTTTTCTCTGAACTATTGGAATGAATGATGGTTTGGATCAAGCCAAGTAAACATTTCAACTCTATTTTTAACTCAAGACATGCATGAACATTCTCAGCTTTACAAGGCTTTAGACCACTAATGCTCAATAATTTGTAAACTTAATGAATAGATGAAGAATACCACCTATACTAGCAGATGCATATATAAACATATATGAATGGCCAGCTACAGGAAATAAAAGAAGCTTGCAAATCTAATATATCAAAGCAAAGATAAGATGATAGTTATCTGGCTTTAGACACAAAATAAAAAACATGAACAAACTGTTCAAGTGCAAGCTTAGAACAGAGGAGGAAAATGGACATTGAACATATAACAACCAAAGAAGCTTGTATTCCCTAGAATGAAGATGAGAAGCTTCAAGGAATAGAGTATCAGTAATCTCCAGAGGTTGAACCTTTGCTACATTTAGTTTTTATCCCTTTATAGGCCTTTTACAATGCTCCTGAGCTCTTAAAGGCTCGGAGTCTTAATCTGTCTGATCCGTCATGTTAACTGATTGATTCCCGGAATAAGCAAGCATGGTGTTTGGTCAATTTAGTGTGTCCTAAATTGCTATATAAATTGTCAATCCGGGAGTCTTAAACTGCTGAAGTGAAGTGCACTATATATGCAAGATAACCGTTTTCTTATTTCTTTGTCATTTTTAGTTTTTGATTTGTTATTGGGTTTATCTTCTTGTTGATTCCCTAATGTGAGATGGTAATTCTAATAATCAAGTATGGATAAAAGTATTCAAGGCAATGGTGGCCTTTAAAATAATTTCCAAACTTCAAAGTGTTCAAAAGGTTTTCAAACTTACAATGATGAAATCAAGATGTGCCTACATTCTAATTAAACAAAATAGTGAACTAGTGACTATGCAACCCAGTATCCTTGCTGCTGTATAAAAAGGAAAAGACTGAACTCAAAGCAATTCAAAAACTGTAAGCAAAGTAAACTAAATCATATCACATCAACTCATTTTTGACACCTCACCATTTGAATCGCTCTGGCTATAGGAGCTAATCATAAACAAATTGAGTAATCTGATATCTAAATTACATAAAATAAAACTAAGATCAAACTCAAATTCATCCTATAATCCCTCACCATTCGACTTGCTCTGGCTATAGGAGGTAACCGAGAATGATATGAGTAATCTAATCACTAACTTGCAAAAGTAAATAAACTAGTATCAAACTATACATTCACACTCAATCCCTCACCATTCGACTCGCTCTGGCTATAGGAGGTAACTGAAAAATGATATGAATAGTCTAATATCTATCTTGCAGAAAAGTAAATGAACAAAGCAAAACTGCAAGAAATAAATAGTGTTGGAATTAGAGCTAAGAAAACAAATCAGCAGAAGGACAAGATAATTCCATCATGTTATTAGTCATCAAAAAGCTATATGCACTTGCCCAGGCTTTCTATTAGAACCTGAAATGAAAACACTGATCAGTTCACAGTCAATTGAAAGCATAAAAGAAGCTATGGACAAAAAACAACATAAATACCATGAGCAATGTAACATATACAGAAAACATCTATGGCATCAAGAGCATAAATGAAGAGAACATGAAGCTATACAGTAACTACATGACCTTGTTGTACAAGGGCCCTCTGCAACCTCGGCCAATCAGAAATCAATCACGGATTTGAACTCAAAAGCAGTGTCTTCTCATATATTGCAATACAATCATAAAATAAAGACTAAGTCACGACACGATGGCTCATAAAAACAGTCAATATTACATATCATAAGCTAGCCTATATGCATACGAAGATGCTTTATTTATAGCAGGAAATACATAACTAATTCCTAAGGTTTGCGCTGGTAGACAGACACGTAAAAGACCATATTCGAAAATCTAGCAGCATGGTAGCCGTGGGAAATAAATCCAAGGAGGGTGGTTTGTTGGATTCGGTTCACGGGCAGTCCCCAGGTGTTAGCACACCTCCTAAATCTTAGGATCTTGCAACGCAATCCTCCTCGTGATGAAAAACAGAGTCCTGCCACCGCAAAACTCCTAGTGTTGACCACCATTTGACTGGCTTTGACCGTGGGCTTCTATGAGTGATTCGGCTGAACCAAGGGGACACGTTCCATGTCCACATCATTTGTAGCTTGCCCATGTGGCCGGATTCTTCAGTAGACACATGTAGCATAGACTTTAACAAAAAGGCTGCGGAAACTGATTCTGGCTGCGGAAAGTGACAAGATTCCGCAGCTGACTGAGCAAAAATCTAAATCAAACAGCAGTCACAAGACATAGTTAGGAAACCATTTATATGCTCTTTTTAAACTAATATGCAATGATTTGATAGCTTGGAGGTTCAGGTAACTGGAGAAAAAGGCTAAAAAGGTATGTAGGGAAGAGATGTAAGTTTGGGACTCAACACATGGCTTGGAGGTTTTCTCTTTCTGACAGAGGAATAACCAACTTCAAGTAGTTTGATGCGCTATCTGGGAGCTCTCTCATGCCAGAGATGCCCCATGATGTTTGTTTTGATGAGCTGCGCTATGGACTTTGATGTTTCTGTTTGTTTTGGACAGCTGTGTTGCGCTGTGTTGCCTCTCGGCCTCTTTGTCGGTTTGGGGATGAGCTGCACGTGTTGTGGCCCTTTCAAATGTTTAGCAAATGCATGCCTTCTGTTAACACAGAATAGTGCTTCCATATTGTGGACTTCTGCTGAAAACAATGACTATTTCTATTTTAAACAGAAAACACAACAACACTGAGAAATCCCACCCCTCTCTGCCCTTTTCGGACTTCAAATGTCTTCAAAAATGGTTTATTCTTCTATCGGGTCCGCCCTTTGGGTCGTTGTTGCCTATCGCAGACGGCCAGGTCCCTTTGTTCCTTTGTATTTTGAAATATGCTTGAAAAACACTGAAAACACGAGAAAATTGGCCTTTGGCGAACTTCAAACATTATAAATTTGATTCCCGAACCCTTTCGGGTCCGGGACTCATCGCTATCGGCGCTGCCCTGTTCCCTTTTATATTTCGTTATATAATAAAAATACATTGAGAATGCATTAAAACCGGCCTTTGTGCGGATCTCAAATAATATATATTTCACTTCCCGGATCCTTTCGGGTCTGGGCTTCATCGTTATCAGCACTGCCATGTGCATAAACCTTGGCCCTTGGTGCTGGTCCACTGCGATATAACGATGTGATCTGATCGCAATCGCTTATCGCTCATGCCCAGGGCCTTTACTTTAATCGCTGATACCCCGCCGATGCGACCTGTCGATCCGATCATCGAAGATCGTTGATCAGCGAGGTCTTGTGCCCATCCTTAAGTCGTCCTCTCTGCCGCGCCGATTGTGATTAGCCACTTAGATCTAGGCCGTTGATCAACCAGATCTAACAATTGCTGTTCTTTTAATGTTTAAGCTTGCGATTTTGGTTTTTTCATGGTTTTCAAGAATTTTTTGCCTCTCGATAGTGTATTTTCGCCCTTCCAAGGGCTCTCCTCTTGCACTGATTTTGACCTTTGGATGATCTTGAGCAAATCTTAAAGATTTCAAGAGAATTTTTGGATCCATTGGCATGATTTTAAGCAAATTTGGAGACTTTAAGAGCATATATGGATCCAGTTTTGGGCCTTTTTCCAGCGAGGTTAACAGTAACAATCAGGTTTCGAAAGGCAAAGAGAAAACTTTAGAAACCAAGGTTTAGATGGCATCATCTTAGACCACCAAGTTTTAGGATAAGGTAGAAAAAATAGTCAAGAATGAAGAGTTCGTGATGAGGCCTAGGACTAGGTCAAGGCAGGAAGAATGTGGAGGGGTCCGACCCTCAAATAATTTTAAAATTTTCGAGGATAGAAAGGAAGAGAAACAAGAAGACAACAAAGAAGAGGAAGTGAAGTAGGATGAACCAATCTAGTTTAAACAAGGAGAAGACACAATGAAATATGAACAAGACACCATACAGTATGAGGAAGAAGGCCCTAAGATGGTCAAGATGAAAGAAGCCCTGCAAAAATATCAAATAAAAATAGCATTCCTAAAAGGGAAAAATAGAGATCTGAAGGAAGCAACTCAACTAGCAGCTGAAAAGGTAGAGTCACCTCCTAAAACTATTGCTAAAGGTAAAGGTAAACATGTCTCATTTGCTGAATATGCCGAGGAGATTGCAGTGGAGTCCAACAGACCATCAACTAGAGCATCCAAGTCAAAACTCAATTATGTTCAATAGATGAAAAATGTGGCTCAAGCACCTGGAAAGCCACATTTTGATTGGTGGAAATAATATCAGAGATGCCTAGAAGAGATGGACGGAAGTCATGAGAAGGTTAAGAGGTTCAGGAAAGAGAATCAAAACTATAAGAGGTCAGTGCAACATGTTCTTCAGAACTGTGACAAGGAGGTACATGAGGCATCTAGAGCTCTTATTGGAGGCAACCACTTTGTGAAATGGTCCATTCTAGTGAGAAGACAATGTAAAAACCTCTATGTCAAGAATCTAGTATTGAATGGAAAACTGAGGAGCATGAAATAGAGTTTGGACAAAGCATGGGAACTAGTTAAGAAGTATAAGGAGGCAGCCAAAACACCTTCACCTGGAAGAGTGTGAAGGTTGAGATCTAAGGCTATAACTGAAGAAAAACCTACCCTGCCACTACCCATTGAGAAAATTGACCTCACACCTCAAGCTTCAAATACCAAAGTTTCCACTAGCAAAACTGCCAGCAAAAGAAAAGGAGGTAAATTGTTCTTTGTTTAGAATTTTGAAGTTTTGTTTTTGTCTAAAAATACCTACATTGCACAACCAGGGTTCTTCCTTTTTGTTTTAAGTTGCAGTTGATGTATTTGGAGTGGAATATATGTCTATGGTTTTGTTTTGATAAGACCTAAAGCTGTAAAAGAAGGCAATCTTGGAAATTTCGCTACACAGTCGCTACGCAGGCCCTGCTTATAGATTTGTACAAGAATTTTGAAGAAGCCAACTGTCAGGGTTTAAATGGGTGAACATGTGGCAGATGTGGTAGCCAACTCAGACCATCAGTCACCAACCATGTGACAATTTTGAAAGGAAAGAGCACCAACACAGTCGTTGCTCAATTAGCGGCTAGTTGTCCCTTCTTTTACTATTTTATTTGGCTCATGAAGATATGTTCTAAAGATAAACTTGCTTTATACATACATTTAGTTTTTTTATTTAGATAAAATCATGAATGATTTGTGTTTTTGTTTTTTATCATAAGAGGAAAAGGACTTAAAAACAACAAAAATCTTTCCTCTTTTTAAATTTGATTCGATCCACTATTGGATCAATGATGCGATGAATCTAGGCATTTAGTTTTTCTTGTTATATATCTATATAAATTCGAAAATATATGAAGTAAAGGTTGTTGTTGGTTCAACATTATTTTGAATTGGTTATCAGAGATTATGTGAGTGTGATCAATTTTATGAATGGAATTCTTATGACTTGAGGGTGTTCCAATTATTTTCCGCAAGGATTTTTATGGTATGACACTTTGGAGTTATTTTTGTCTATTTATCAATTATTCGGTTAGTCCTATTCTATAGTTTCTTGTTTCATGGGTATAGTGATTTCAATTGGATTGGAATTCAGTTTAAACTTCTCTAAAACCACTGTATCCGTATTTCAATTGCAAATGGAATATTTCATACTCGTACATGTTGTTACTTCTATTCAATTTATTTCTTATGTATAAACAATATTGTTATGTGCAAGGAAAGAATCTGTGTTATTGTTTTCTCCTCTATACTACAACTCATTTCTCTTGTCCAAAATTTATGCTTGATAAGACTTTGTGGATGATATTGGTTTTTACTTGCATAAGTAAAATGGGTAGAAAATCAAATTGATCACATATTTCCATCCTCTCCAGCCATGCATACTTCAACCAAATATTTCAAAATTCCCTTTTTAGATCTAGTCTCTGTAAGAAACTTGTGCTTTAAAGTCTTTAAACTTTATATTTTTCAAGTGAGGGAGCCCCCTCTAGTTGGAGAAGACCAGTCTCTCAACCCAAATCGGTTTGTGGTTACCTCCTGTTAGGATATTCCGACACATAGGAAATAGTTAAGTATAACTTGGTCTAGTGTAGAGTTAGGTAAATTGTGTTTCTTTACTATTTACTTTTGTAACTCACAATCTGACGGTCATGATATGTAGTGATCCGACGGTTCATTCTCTCCTCAGTATTATTGACACTTGATCTGTGGCTTAACACCCGATTGGTCCATGATCTCTATTTAAAGAGCATGGAGGGTCATTTGTAGGGTAATCGTTCATGAGAGAAGCTTATGTAAATTTTCATTCATTTATTGATAAATTGCCTAAAGTGGCCGTGTTGGCTCAGGCCGTGCACTGTTTCCCTCTTTGAGGGTTTTAACCATGTCAAGAATATTGGTGTATTGATCTATGATCTGTGTGAGTGGTGTCCTTTGGTGTTCTATTTGAGGAAATTACCCTGTAAATTCCTACATGGTAGCAGAGCCAAGTTGAGGGCTGCATACGTTGGTGATCCAAATCTGAAGCTGGTAGAACTGCATCCGACTGTCATTTCCTAGATCTATTGTTTCTGACTACGTTTGGGCCGAGAGGGCTGCTCTATTATTTTAGGAGTATCTATTCTAGTGAGGAACCCCTTTCATGTCATGCGAAAAGGTTTTCGGAAGCCCTAGCAACGTCATTTTTAAGATCTGGAGGTATACAATGTTTATTTGCAGTTTCTAATTATTTTCTCTCTGTTTATTTTGGTTTATTTATCTCTTTGTTTTTCATTACTGGATCTACTCTTTTCCCCGCGACTCTGTGTGATCTGAGCAAATCAGAAACAGAAAGGAATTTTTTTTTTCTCATGTGTATGCTCTTTTCCACCGCGCCTTAGTGTGATCTCGGAAAATCAGAAACATTGAGGAAAATTATTAGTTTCCGAGTAAAGCTAACTTCAAACCATAAGGTTTGTTTTTTTTGTATGTCCATTTTGGGTTTTCTGGTTTTTTTTTTTTGGTAGGCAAAAAGAGCTTTCTCAAGTAAGCACACACCCCAAAGCTTCGGTGACTATTAAAAAAAAAAAAACCCCCCCTTCCTCTTTTCCAAAAATTACTAACCTTTTAAACTAGCTCACTTGGTCCAAAGTTACTT
>APFE031221047.1:86598-122761 GCA_000404065.3 Pinus taeda | reverse complement strand
TTCTTAGCCATGTGTTCTCAACCTCTAACTGAGATTTCATTATTGTTTCCCAGTACCTTATGCTACTTAATTCTTTTCCCATTTCTTGTAGCTTCTCTTCCATGTGGCCTACATCCTCTAGCCCTTTTGATTTAGCAATTTTCATCCACCATTGTGTCCTTAATCTCTCTCTTTTCAAGTTCAAAGAATAGAGGAATGGCAATTTTTTGTGGTATCACCCTACCTCCTTCAATGAATCTGTAGTAGGAGCTGAGGTTTGGCTATGGGCTAGGCTCCTTCAACTCCTAGGCCTCTTCCTCTATTTTTTCTTGAGTAATTCCTTCCTCTTTTCCTTCCCTTTTCCCTTGCAGCCTTTCCTTCTCTTTTTTCTGTGTTTCCTATAGGTTTGACATGTTTTCCTGTAGGATTGTTTCTGCTTCCTGTGGGTTTGACTGTGTTTCTTGTAGGAGACATTTTCCTTTTTTTGAGGCTGACCTGGTGATAGGTCTCCTAACATAGGTGATTGGTGACTTGGGAGAAGTTTGTTTTAGTGTTCCTTCTCCTTCCTTCCTCCCTAGAGGACTGCTTTCTCTTGTTGTTTTAGTGAGTCCTCTATGAAAAGTGGAGTTTTGGTAGGGGTTTGAGGTCTCCCTTGTCTAATCTTGGTGCTCTTCCTTGTCCTGAAGTAAAGAGGAGTTTGCCTCTGTCTCTTTCTCTTTGATTTGACATGTGTACTTAGGGAAGTTAGAGAAACTGTTTCCTCCTTCTATGTAGGCTCTGGAGACACCCTTGGTGATTCTTATTCTTCCCTGCTCTGTGTTTCAGAATTTTGTTCATCCTCCTGTACTTCATCCTCTTTTTCATCTCATTCTTCATCCTCTTTATCTTCTTCTTTGTCATCCTCTATTTCTTCTTTTCCGTCACTAGCAATAGGGTTTCTGTCATACTCAATGGCTCAAATTGCTCCTTCTTCTTGCATGTCTGCAAATGTTGACCATGTAAGAGGTATTCTTAAATTGTGTAGAGCATCTTCGAGGATGAGTTTGATAAACCCATGATGTGCTAGTTTCTAATGTTTTCCCTCTTGCATCTTGATGCTCATGTCTATAATTGATTGTAATAGAAAATAAGGTACACTAATTCTATTATGAGGAGGTGTCTCTTCTCCAAATCTTAGCTCATGAAGGAGTCTAAAGTGGTATCCATACACTACATTGTATCTGCCTTCATAGGAAATGTACTTTATGATGTGGTAACTTACCTCATTCCAAGGATATGGAATGGTTTCCCTTCCAACCCCATTTTTGTCTCAATTGGTTCTTCTCCCTCCAAGAAATTTTTTTTCTTTGCAAGAGTGTTTTTAGTCTTGTCCCCTTTTCTCCATTGCAACCCTAGGGGGAGTGTAGTTATCTTGCTAATACTGTCAAGGGTAATTTCTACTGATAAACCCTTCACTACAGTAGTGGCACTGGCTCTAGTGAGAGATATGAGTGACATTGCAAATTTTCTAGCCACATCATCATCATATCCCCTTAGTAGCTCAAAGAACCCCATCCATTGATGCCTTGTAAATATTTCTACCACAGTTGGATGTTGGTGTATTTTGGCTGTGTTGGTGGGCTCTTGTTTGTTGAAACCTCCTCCCATATTTTCTGGAAATTCTTGTTTGAGTGAGGTTTGGGTGGTTATAGGTTAAGAACTCTGGTAAGTGATGAGGTTTCAAACTTTATCCTTCCCTAACCTTCACAAAATTCTCTCTACCTTTATGCGTATAGAAAATACTCAAAAGAAAGGAGGACTTCTTCTTTTTAGATGAAAAACACAGAAGGTATGGCACCTACCTCCCTTTCCTACGCTCTGGTGATGAGAACTCTTGAATTGATTGCCTTCGGTGTCCTCTTGCAACTCTGTGTGGTATTCTCTCCATATCCTATAGCCTTCCTGTAGTTTCCTGTAGGTGTTCTTGTTTGTTGTAGATGTTGTCTGTTTCATGTAGGTTGCCACTGTAGGAATGCCGAGAGTAACTTTTCTTTCAATGACTCCTCAAAGTTTCCTATACCTTCATCTTTTCAAAATAACTAATACTTTGCATGGGAGTCAGTGATTATTTCTGTTTGTGAATGATTTCGTTGGGTGATGTGCTGGCTGGCCAAGTACAAATACCTACTTTTGGACCATTGGTCCCACTACAGGTTCATCACATCACCTTTCCTCGTAATCATCTTCCACTTTCATATTTCGTAACTTAACCACTTTTTTTATTCATTCCCCTTTCTTTGATGTGACATTGCCACATGTGGAGTTGACTAGCCCTTTTTCTTCTTGTTATCTTACCGAGGATGGCCAAGTTAACTGGCTACCTTCACTTATAAAATCAACATCCTAACTCATTCCTACATTTTAATCATATTCGTAACTATGAGGGCGTATTGGTGAGATGACATACTTGTTGGTCCTTTGCTTCGCTGATGCATGCTAGAGAATGGTGCTAATTCATTGTTCTTTGACCTTGCTACATATTCTTCAACTGTGTTTTTTTCTTCTTATTTTGTTGATGACTTGCTCCCTTGATGATGTATAGGTGCTAGAATTTGTTGCTGCTGAGCTCTGGAGGAGCTTCCTCATCACTGTGATCCTTGTGCTGAAGGTGGATTGGACTTGCTGTGGTCTTTTTTGTGGAATAGGTTGCTACAGGAATTCCTACAGGATGTCTAAATGATGTTTCGTAGCTGCCTTTTTCTTGAACTTTTGGATATCCTCTCTGCTTTTGAAATTGAATGGGTATTGGAATGAGTGGAGGATGTGGTTATGGAGTGGAAGATGAGGTATTATGTTGTGGCATTTTTGTTTTTTATTTTTTTATTAACTTGATTTCTTTTATGGGTACAGTGGTGACATGGTCACGGAGGGTGTCGGCTAAGGTATGGTGAGGTCAATGGCTCTTTTCATAACCCAAAATAGGTTTGTTTCACCATTTTTCCACTGGACTGCTCCTCTTGTACTTTTCAAGGCCTCTTGTAAAACCTACAGGAAACTCCTATAGTATTACAGGGAATCCTGTAGAAAACACAGAATTGCTTGGAATTGGAATCTGTTGTTGAGTATGGGTGGAAGAACATGAGGAGTATGGAGGAGATGAGATGGATGAAGGAAAAAATGGTTTGTGGTAGGGCCTGCTTTCCTCTGTGCCTGTGCACATCATCTTCTTACAAACCTACAAAAAAAAAATATTTTTGTATGTTTTTATCTTTTTTTTCATTTTTTTTTTGAAAAGACAACTAGGTTGCCTTATAGGAGGTTTTCATCCTTGTTTCCTGCCTTGGGTGCCTCACAAGAGGTTTACACCCATAGATCTTTTTTTTTTATTTTTTCTCTTTTTTTTTTTTAATATCTTGGGCTACCTCAAGAGGTTTTCAACCCAAAATTGGACTCAGGTGCCTCATGGAGGTTTTCACCTAGGTCCCTTTATTTTATTTTTTCTTTATTTTTTCTGAGAACTTGGTGAGGTGGAAGCTGAGACTTCTCCAATCATCATCAGTGTCTTGCTGATGCTACTGATGAATTCCTTCTTTGATAAGGGATTCTTGTAGATCTTTAACCTGTACCCATTGACAAGCAAAGGGATACCTTATGCATCGATGGTTCTTATCTGAAAAATGCCATTTCATGGCACTTTTCTATCACATATGGTCCCAACCATCTGGTCATTAACTTGCCTTTGAAATCTTTGTACCAAGAGTCATACAACAAGGCCCAGTCGCCTTCTTGAAACAATTTGTCCTTGATATTTCTGTCATGCCATATTTTCCTTTGTACTCGAGTCACTTCTGTGTGCAAGAGGGCCTGCATCCTAAATTCATCTAACCCATTTAGCTAGAGCAATATTTCCTATTGTGCCCTTGTGATATCTATATCTATTTGTGTTTCCATCCTTAAGGTGTTGTATTCAAATTCAATGAACAATAGGGCTTTCTTCCCATAGGCCATCTCATAAGGAGTGAAGCTAGTGGTGGTTTCCCAAGTAGTATTGTAAGCCCAAGTGGCCTCCACCAATCTATCTGCCCAATCCTTCCTGCCGATGCTAATCACCTTGGTAAGAATGCCTTCCAATGCTCGATTGGTTACTTCCACTTTCCCATTAGCCTGTGGGTCGTAAGGATTGGATTTTATGTGTTTGATCTTATGTTGGCTTAACAAATTTTCAATCATGTTAGATGTAAATTAACTACCTTGATCAGTGACCAACTCTCTAAGGTATCCAAACTTATAAAATATATTTTCCCTCAAGAATTCAACCACCTTTTCTTCTGTTGCTACGTTAATAGATTTGGCTTCAACCCATTTTGTTAAGTAGTCGGTGCACACAATGATGTACTTCTTCTGTCTGGATGGAGGGTCAATGGACCCAATGAAATCCATGCCCCACTTTGGATTGAAGGTCACTTAAGGTTGTAGGGGAATTTCATCCCTAGGGGTAGGCTTCTCCATCCTTTGGCTCCAATCACACTGGCTGGTATACCTTTTTATATCTTGGTGGAGGGTGGGCTAGTAATAGCCAGCTTGTAGTACCTTGAATGATGTCTTTTGGCTATAAAGTGACCTCCAAAAGGCCCATCATCAAAGGCCAGAAGGATGTCAAAGACTTCCTCCTCCATGGCACATCTTCTCAGAATTTGATCTGGACCTAGCTTGAAGAGATTGCCCCCAACCCAAGTGAATGGGGTACTTTTTATTATGATTTTTCTCTTTTCCTTGGAGGACAAATTTGGAGGAAGTTGTGCAGTTGCCAAGTAGTTTGCTATGTCAGCAAACCATGGAGAGAGAAATTAAATGATGAATAAATGTTCATCTGGCAGCTATCATCAACCATTCCTTCCTCCCCTACAGGCAAAGTCAACCTGGATAAAAAAAACTGCAACTGCATTCTCTTACTCAGGTTTATCAATAATAGCTGGATCAAAATGTTGCAATAAAAGTAACCATCTAATAATTGAAGTGTTTACATCAGGTTTGTTCATCAAGTATTTAATTGCAGCATGGTCGATATGTACAAATTTCTGGTAACCAATAATGTAATGTCTAAATTTATTCAATGAATGTGCAATAGCTAGGAGCTCTTTTTAAGTTATTGTATAGTTTAACTCGGCTTTTGACAGATTCTTATTGATGAAGTAAATGGCATAAGGTAGCTTGTCATCTATCTGGCCTAGAGTACTCCTATATATTTGTGAGAGGCATCATCATGAATGTGAAAAGGAAGAGCCCAATTTGGGCCTCGGAGAATAGGTGCAGTAGTCAACTTGTTCTTTAGCGTGTCCAGGGCTTCTTGGTAGCTTTCTGACCATAAAAATTCAGAGTCTTTGGCTAATAACCCAAGTAAGGGAGAAACTAACGTACTGAAATCTTTTATAAATCTCCTATAATATCCAACTAGCTCTAGGAAAATTTTTACATCCCTTTGCTTTTGTGGAGTCAGGTTTGAGTCAGCTAAGCATAGATCAATTCGATGGTTGTCCTTGGTTTCCTTCACTACTTCCTCCAGAGACATGGTGTTGGGAGTTTGATTTTGGAGGATGTTTTCAATCAAATCAACTTCATTAGGTTGTCCTCTTCCTATGGTAGTTTATAGGGTATAGATTTGCGAGGATTAGACTTCATCTTCTTCCTCCTCTTCTAGCCATAAAGGTAAGTCATGTTCTAAGGATGCCTGAGAAGGAGGGTACAAAACCAATTGTTTGGATAGATGCCCATTTTTTATAGTCATATTTCCAGCCCTGCAACTTATGTAGGCATCGAAAGTTGCTAACCAAGGGTTCCCAAGGATGAGAGGATAACCATTGAATTTGGTCTTAGGCTGGAAAACTAAGAAGTCTGTAGGGTATTCCCAGGAATTAATGGAGACCATCACATCCTCAACAATCCCCTCAGAGGCTACTGTGGATCGGTCTGCAAGCTGCAAGACTGTCGTGGTCTTCGTTAATAATCCCTGGAGATTCAACTTGAGCATAGTGTCCTTAGTCATTACATTGATGGCATCCCCAAGATCAATCAAGGTATGGGGGACAATGGTGTCATCGATATGTACATCTACTACAGGGCTCCCATGACCTAAATACTTATGGAAAATTACGTGGCCTAGCATTAAGTCGGAAAACTATCCAATGACATTAATGGTAAGGGTTTCTCTTTTTCGCCTCCCTGGATGTTTGAAAGACTTCTCTTTGATCATCTTGTTGTAAATGGGGACATCTTTGATAGCTTGGAGTAGCGGGATTTTAACACATAGATTTTTCAACTCACCCAGAAGTTCAGTTTCTTCTGGGGTGTGTTGGACTGGATGGGTTAACCTTTTAGGAAAGGGGGGTGGATTCATTCTAGGCACACTTTCCTCTTTTTCCTCTTCACTCTCCCTAGGTGGATATGTAGGTTGGTTATCTGGGAGCACTCTCCCAGACCTAAGGTTGATTTCATGAATTTCCACAGCATAGGTAGGGTAGGATGCTTCTCCACTGTAAAATTGTTGTGCCTGTCTGTTGTTCAGGTTTGGGTTTGGTTGGGTAGGCGTCTAAGGTTATTTAGGTGGAACAGGGTGTAGGAGCTATGGTTGAGATGGAGGTGAAGGCAATAAAGCTAGAGCTTGGTTGTATGGGGGCCTCCACTGCCGGGTGGTACATTCCACTAAGGTTGTGGAGGAGATATGGCTGAAACGGTTGGTTGGGCGATTGGGAATGGTATTGTGGTGCAAAAGACTAGGGAGAAGGTGTAGACCGAGAAGGATGAGCCGGGGGGCACCAAGGGGGAATGGATGTGTTTTTATTAGGGTTGTAATATGAATAGGATGACCCTTGCATGTCCTGCTGGTATGGTCGAGGTTGATGAGGCCTCCTTCGATTAATGTAGTAGAGCTATTCAGTTACCCCTTCAGTTCCCTGATACACATATTTTAATCTAGGTAGAGAAGGGCACTTGTATGTGGAGTGATTTTTCTCACAGACCAAGCAAATTTCTATAAGGTTTAATGGACATCCATTCCTAGGGTTCCTCCTTGTGCATCTAGGGCATAATA
The DNA here is from genome assembly GCA_000404065.3 of Pinus taeda. Lineage (NCBI taxonomy): Eukaryota > Viridiplantae > Streptophyta > Pinopsida > Pinales > Pinaceae > Pinus > Pinus taeda. Next base: position 115,716 of record APFE031221047.1, on the reverse strand, counting down.
TGGCTAATGCTCTATCTGCTTCCTCCTCCTTCCATTTGATTTGCATAGTGTCTATTTACAGAGAAAGGGTTTGCAACATTTCACTCTTAAAGTCTCCCAACATGTTCCCAATTTCACTTTTTATGATGTATTGGAAGAGGATGAACTGGCCATTGCTTGACTAGCCCTACCCTTCTTTCTAGCTACCCTAGAATGATAAAGGGTAATAGGTAGATGTCCCCTCCTGATAGCAGATTTAAGGTTTCTAGAAGGTCTTCCTTGATCCCCCTGAGAAGGACTAACTTAAGTGACTCAGGATCAAGTGTGCACCTGGCCCTTTTATAGCTGAGATGGAATCTTTCCTCATAATCCTCTAAGGACTCATCATGTACCAAGGTCATTCTAAAAATTTCCTCTTTGGTATCTTTGGACCTGTAGTAGTCCCTATACTTGTTTTTGAAATCTTGTTGCATCTGAGCCCAAGTGGTGATACTATCCCCACGTAAACCCATGAACTAGCGCAGGGCTGCATCCTTGAGAGTGGATGGTGTTATCGGGAAATATAGTGCCCATTCAGAGCTGCTAGTCCCACTAAGACGAGTAGCTATCTTAGAAATAAACAAACTAAAGTTACTTTCGTTTTCCTTTATGAGAAGTAGATGGGAGAGAAGTAGAGAGTACCAACCTCCGTCTTTCGCTTGGCTCCTTGCTTGTTTCCTCTTCCCTCTGACAGATCTTTGCCGCTCCTTCCTTGCTTACTCTGCTTAAAAGAGCACCTGTAAAGTCAAAGCAACATAATACCATCAAAGCACAGAGATCTACGATCATAAAAAATATAGGACCAGATATATATTGACCACACAAATGCATATATCAACTCAAACATACAAGAATGTGGAGGAAAACTCGAATAGCTTTATTGATAGAAAGAGTAGAAGAGAGGATTGCAACCAATTATCTGACCCAACGTCATCCTCCCAACATGAAATCCCTTCTTCACCTCATGAAAAGCTAAGATCACCCCACACTATGATGTTCCACCAAGAAACCAAGAGCACTTCCTTACAAAAATACAAGATTCCAGCCTCTGGATCTCTGGGATAGGGATCCATATATAGATATTTGCAGGAGGGTGAGTCAGCTTTTGGGATTTTGATTAGTGTCCTCTCTCTGATAGTTCTTAGTTCCACTTGGAGATTCATGATCTCTTACTCATCCCTGGGCGAATTCAGAGAGGCAAGTGTCACAGGAGAAGTTTCTAGAAGATTTCATGATCATCCACCTTGCAAACTGTCTCTGCCATTTGTCTACTCTCGCCCATCGCACCCTCCAGAAGGGATTTTTAGTATGCATCGCATTTTTTTCATGTGGCAGGTGAGATGCATCACACCCTTAGCACTGAGCAGTTTTTATGGTCCAGTTTTGACCAGTTCTGAGCAATTTTTCATGGAGAACTTCTGGGAGATTATGTAATCAGCTGACCTTGTTCCTTTAGGGTGTGAAACAACACTTTTAGGGACTCAGAAGCCCTTGGTTTATGGACATATATGATTGGGGTTACAGTGCCCAAATATGTCTATAACATATGGGAATAATTTCAATTGTTGATTATCAGAGGTGTAATCATAAGTTCTGCATATGATAGCAAATTCAAACAAAAAAGTATATGGATCCTCTCAATTTAGGCCATGGAAGTGAGGAAGAAGTAGAGGGGATTATGTTTTTCATCTTGGCATCCCCATTAGTTTCTCTGATGAGAAAAGCACCCTCAATTCTTTCCTTGTCTCCCCTTTCATTTCTATTTTCACCCATTGCATCAGTTGGAATGGTTTCTTCTTCTTCCCCTATAAGCTATTCAAAAATCTCTGGTTGTTCACCTAAGGGGTCCTCTAACTCACAACCACCGAAGAAGAGGGAAGGTTGGTTGTTTGAAGTGGTGGGGGTATTTGGTAGAAATTTTGCTAAGTTATCCCTATTCCTATGAGGCATGAAAGGAGTGTTTTTTTTTTCTTTTTTAGTTTTAAACTACTTGCAGAATTGAAAGAAAACAAAATTGAATTGCATCTATTTACTAAATCGAAATAATTGCAGAATGAAAGAGATAAGAAAAGGAAGAAAGAAAGAATAAATCACATCTACTCAGACACATCCCCGGAAACAATGCCAAAAAGTGATGAGCACCAGTATTGCAGCAAGGATGCTGCAACTCTTGGGGCTACAGTCTTTACTTCATCAACCCAAGGTTCATACAAACTTGGAGGTGACAGTGTTGTATACACAAATAGATGTAATTGGTCTACTCTTTGTCACTGCTGAGTTGGGGTGATAGACCACTAGGGTTTCTCAAACAAGCCTTCTATCGACTAGAATAAGTCTGATCGCCAACTTGGAGAAGGGAAATTTACCCTAATTGGAAGAAAAGAAATGTTGTCTATTGCATGAAGGAAAGACTGAAAGAAATGATTGCAAAACAACATGAAATACTTTATCTACTTGCTAACATACTTTGCTTTCCAAAGAACCCTATTTTAACACATGTGAGGTTTTAACTAATCTAAGCATGAAATCTGATCTAAAGAGTGCTAATTGCTGTTTGCAAGAATAAATATAAAAGAACTTTTTATTTTTATCTTTTTGCTTGAAAAATGTAAATGCTAATCTTGCTTGGTTCTTTGGCAAGGGAGATAGGTGTGAAGGAAAAGGATTACAATGGTTCAGATGGTTTGGAGGGAAAGTAGGGGCCTAATCCTGACTTTAGTGATGATTTTTCTCAAATCGGGCTCAAAACAGGCTACTACAGGTTTTCCTATAGGATGTCTATAGGAATTACTAGTTCACCTATAGGATCCACTGTTTTACTACAGTATCCCCTGTTTTACTAAAGGAACATATCAAAAGCTTGGGGAATCGTCTAGAAGGCGGGATGGAGCTTGGAAAAGGTGAATAAGGAGGAAATAAGGCATGGGAATGGTAGGAACTTACTTAGAACTTAAGCCAAATATTTAATATGGTTGGATTTGCTCAACGAAGATGGCAAGTTTCCCTCATAAGACAAGAATTCAAATTGAGACCTTAGTGACTTTTGGTAATCATGGGTGGATATGGATTGGATGAGGCTAATGAGAAGAGATCTCCCTGCAATTTAGAAATTCCTGCAACAGCAAACATCATTCTTGGCATCCATACATAAACTCATCAAAGAGAATAAGGGTTTATTCAAATAGTGGAAAAAACAGAGTTGTCAACATTTACTTGCTAAATTCATGCATGGAAGTGCTTGAAACCAATATGGAAGTGAGATGAGATCAGTGAAAAACCTAAGAGATCAGAAAATATCAATTGCAACTTATCTATGAAACTGAAAGATAATGACCTAATTAGAAAGAAAACCCTAGATTACACAAAAAGCAATAATTTTATCTTTTTGGGTTGTATGAGAAGTGTTCCTCAAACCATGATCCCTACAAGGGAGAAATGAGGTGAAAACCACTTGCTTTCAGCCTTTTTGGTATATATTCTTATCACTACAATGCTATTGTTAGAACTATCCACAAATGGAAGCAAACTAATTAAATCTACCAACATTTGCAAATTAACAACACCAAAATTAGTTTAACTCTAACTATGAAGATAACCTAAGCATACATATACAACGAGAGGAACCTCTGCTGCTAGGGTAGGGCCCTAAGCCAAGAGCTTCAACCCTCTGAGTCAACTTAGTGCTGGATCAAGGGAATGCTACTCATTTTCATTAAAGAAATCAGAAATACATAAGAGTGCTTTGTTACAATGCTTCATCTCGAAAACTTCTTAGATATCTTGAACAAAAAATATAAATCCTAATGAGGCCCTAGGCCTCTTGATTTATACAACTGAAGTTACCAACAAATTCCTTAAATTTAAGGAGGCTTGGCTCCAATCTTAAGATCAATTGGTCTTCAACTGTCATTGGCTTGGCTGCCAATGAACTTCATGAATCTATTGATTGCAACTCCGAGCCGATGAGATTTGATCAAGGAATCTTCGAGTGAGTGAGGAGTTAAGGATGGAGATCTTGTCTCCTAGAATCCCTCTTGGTTGTCTCCATTCGAGTTCCTGCACTTTAATTAGCCAAAATTTGCTCCAAAACCTGCAATCAATGCACATTAGACCACTAGACATGACATCTCATCTTTACTCTCCTCATTAAGCAAAACATAATTAAAACATGTAAAGAATGATGAGAAAAGTTGATTTTAGTAAGCTAGAGGTGCATTAAGGTCCATATAATTTACCCATTGATGAGCCTCATCACTAACTAGGGCTAGGGCTTGAATCTCAACTAGGGCCGAAGTCATTGCCCCTTTGGAGCATTCAACACTTGTCCAAAGGGTGGTTTTCTCAAAATCAACTCCTTTTAGTGGCTAATCCATCCATATTAGGGCTAAAGTATTCTGCCCTAGGTAAAATTTACACTAAAAAAGCCTTAATTTGCCCTAGGCTTCAACTTGGGGCATATTGAAGGCCTCTTGTTCCATAGATTGAAGGTATACATTGTTTGGAAGCCTTTTCTTGGACTTTTGATTTTAGGTTGATCCTTTTTCCTTGCTATTTCTCAAGCCTTGGTTCATGTTGTGCCTTAATTAGGCATATTGGAGGATGTGAATTTTCCTATTATGCTTGCTAAGCCTTGTTCTTAGGTAGAGTTGTCCTTCTTAAGCCTATCTTGTCACCTTGTCCCTTTTACTTGACATATCCTTCTAGGTGACCTACTATAGGGAAGCCTACCTAGTGGTGAAACCCCCAAAAAGAGTAGGAGATAGTGGTTTTGGTGACAATGGACCACACCTCATATTTTTGTCCCTTGGTCTAGCTTTTGCCTTGTGACCTCCCCTTACAAGACCTGCTAGATTTTGAGTTGAATAATTTCTCTAAGGAAAACGTAGCTGGGTTTTTCCCACCAAGTGGTTTTTACCAAGGTAATTCTTGTGTTGTCTTTGTGTATCATTGTCTCTTTGTGATCTCTATTGTCCTACTTCTTTTTATGGTTGAATTGATGAAGTATAGTTGCTTAATGATTAAGTATAAGTGCTAAATGTTGATTTGGGGTAGCATTTGATGTGCTATAAGCCTCAAAATTTGGAGAAAAACAACTCTGCAAGGTGAAAGGTACTTTACCTTATTTATTAATCATTATACTAGAATTTTTTGGGTTTAATTTCTTAAAGCAAATTCGGAGTACTAGATACCTTCAAATCCTTCAAATCCTTGTTAAAAATGAAAATGATCTCAGAATAAAATGCCAAAGATTAGATACAGGAGGTGAATCTACCTCAAATGATTTTAATGAATTATGTGAATCAGGAGACAACTTTCAGTTGTAAGAACTCCACAAAAAAATGGAGACATATAAAGAAAGAACAAATCAATACAAGAAACAATGAGAAAAATGTTGTTACAAGCCAAATTAGCAGATAAGTTTTGGAAAGAAGAAATTGATGCAACAATACATCATGAACAAAGCACAACTCTGAGTTAACAACAAGAAGACACCATATGAGCTATGGAAAGGTAGGCCAACTTTAGTTAATTATTTTAGAATTTTGGAAGTAAATTTTACTATGGAATTTTTAGATTTTTTTGAGTCGTGATATTTTATATTTAAAGCCATCGTCAAAATCTATTGGAATTTTAAGGTTTTTCAGAGTAATGATATTTATTTTCAATTCCATTGCTAAAAAATATTGGAAATTTAGTTTTTTAAAGAGCATTGATGTAACATCAACACTTTTTGATTTCGGTGTGATTTTTTAGGTTTATTGTACACAAAAATTAGTTTTTAATGCCGTTGTTAAAAAAATTAGAATTTTAACCAAAAAAAAAGTGTTGATGCGACATCAAGTTGCATAAACACTTTTCATCTCAAGGTGTTTTGGAATTTCTAACCCCAAAAAAATGTTGATTCAGCATCAACACTTTTCATTTTCAGGATTTTTTTGGCGCAAAAATAGGTTTTTTTGAGCTAGAGTTCTCATTTTGAGGTCACAATTCTCATTAAGTTGGTAACTTTGTTCAAACCTATGCTTAGAGAAACCTTTGAATACCTTAGATAGAAGTTGGGAGTGTGTTGACGGTGTTGGACCCGCCAACATGTTAAGGGATCTCCTCGGTAAGAAGTCCCAATTAGACCTCAGACCATTTGGTGTAGGAGTCCCAACAGTGGGTCGTACGGTAATGCCTTGACTGCGATTTAACATAGAGGCAAGTAAGATGTCCCTGTTGGTAGCAAGTGTGTGACAGTTGCAGTAAGTCAAGGAAGGTGCATGAGAGGTTCTAACACACGGAGAGTGAGATGAGTGCACCCCTCAGAAAGATTCATACATACTCATATATAATAGTCCATACATGCATGCGTAAGCAAACAAATACATATATCATTTAGAGTAAACCAAATAGCATAGAATACAATACAACATATGCATGAAACATGTTGGCTCTATTATATTAAGAAGTGTAAGTTCCAGTCATACAATACATCCATGTCCAACCACTAGTTCTGATAGAGGAATGTTATAGCCACAATCGCCTGCTCCTCCAAGGAGATATACTAGCTCTGCGCAGTGGAGAAGCCAAGGCGCGTTACAATCTTGTCCAAGATTTATCTAAGATACTCCTATTGAAGCTTGGCTGACCAAAATCCTATACAGTGAGTTATGAGGTACTATTTATAGCAAAGGGTGGGGTGACCCTTGACATTCCCCTTTGAGACTGTTCATCTACCCTCATGAATCTTCAACTACTCTATGACTGTTACATTCAACTATCGACACTTGAACTTCCACTTGACAAGACATTACATTACAGTGAACATGTTCCCATGTGAGACAAAATGGCTTGAGAAAGCCATGCAAGACATCACTAACACTCGTACCGTTGTGGTGATACCAACTCTTTGACATGCTTGTGATGGTCTAAGGTGATGAGATGAGGACAAGCTTCATTGTCTGTGATGGTGTCCATGTGCTCAATGGTGACATATTGCAAAAGCGAACTCTTACCTTCGTTGCATCTGGGTGCAATTATATAGCTCCTCTGTCCAACTCGTCTGATAACATGTGCATGGTCGTCCTAGTGTGACCAGACCGACAACATGTTGATTCATAGTGTTTATGCTACTCTCCAAGCATGTGCTGGTGGCCATGTCCATCAAATTATCGAGGTACATGTTCAACTCTAGTCGGACTTTCTTCTTGTCTTTGCCTCGGTGAGTATGCCGAATGGGTGGGATCGCATGCATGCGCACAATGAAATGCATGCTGCTGCATTTCCTTGCATGTAATCAACAACACTGCTCACCTTGTCTTCTCTATGCCAATTGTTGGGATGGATCTATAACTTGTGCGAGCACAATTTCATCCGTGAGTGCATGTTGTGCCCCTTGATGTACTTGTTCCTGCTGCAACTCATTCTCTTGTTTATGCAGCTCTTGTTCTTCCTTGAGTTGTTGCTTCAGCACATGCAACTCCTTCTCTATTCCGTTCTCTGCCTTTGCGTGATCTTCATGTCATGTCATCACCTCATAGCCTGAGTCTCCAAAGTTTCTTTCATCACAAGTGGATCTGCTTGAGCTTGCAACTTTTTTCCGCCTCTAAGTTTTCAACAAACTTCCTCTTGCGTTCGTTTCATCCGGTATGCTACCTTCAGCTATTGTTGATGGTACTTCTTGCTGTGATGCTACTACCGTCATATCTTGATGTCCTTGTTTACGAACAACTTGATGTCTTCATGGGTAGGCAAGTTCATAGACACTTAATCGACTGTGTCCCCAAGTGTGCTCTGAACAGTGTCTTCAACTCTACTCTCCTGGAAATCATTGTACCTGTGCTACTAAGAAGCAGATGAACACCTACAATACCTACAGACATGGCAACACTCATGGAAAGAAATCTGTCAGCCGAAAACCAAAACGAACTTGAGAACTAACTTGCAACATACCTATGTGATTAATCATGAAGGTTGCGCAATTTCTGCCGGGAGGTCAGGAGACTGACTGCCAAAACTACACAAGACACAATCCGTGCTGTTAGCAGGCTCACCTACTACTAGAAATATGCAATGCATAGTCCAGTCTGGCCTGCTGAGGACTGAAATTGTGCAATGTGCAATTTCAGTCAGCAGTGACATGCAACCAGCAAACTGCATTGCACAGTTTCTCGGGCCAACAGGACACTGCCTCCAAGAATTGCATAATGCATGCCTCGAGTTCAATGCCTGGATAGACTTGTACAATTTCTAGAGGGAAGGCAAAGCCTTTGCTTCCAGAAATGCACAGTGCTAGCTGGGCAAGGCACGGTTCGAGCCAAGGCAGCCCAATCTGGTGACAGGCAACTGAAAACATGAGAAGTGTGAATTCATGATGAGATGAGTGCAATAAAGAGTGAATGATCATTCATGCAAACAACAAGCACAAGATTCAGAAAATAGGAAAGCATGCATGCGTGTGAAGCGAGTGGCTGCAACGGCAACCATCAGTGCAAAATAGTGTCATGCATGCGACAACAATGAGATGCGAACGAAAACTAAAACGGTACTTCTAAAAGCTAACATGAATTAAAACGATAGCAAGCACTCACTGAAATAAAGTAGACAACAATCACACAAAGCAAAACACAAAAAGTGACAGAAATGCAACACAAGACATGGAAGGTGGTCTTACCCTAAAACAACTGAGTTGAATGTGCCGATGACTCCTATATGCAATGTGGGATGTCAAAGCTACAAGGTCGATGTGAGGAATGAGTTATGCAGCATCTGGTTCATGAGTTTCGATAATATCGAAGATGTGACACGCATGCCACAAACCTAGGAAGAGCGACACTTGGTGGGAGGTTTCTGAAATGATCCTTGCATGCAATCTCTAGCTGCTAAAAGTAGATCCCTGAATTAAGGGATGCCTTTGCATGCTGCCTTCGGAGAATCAGCCCATGCATGCAAATTAGTTTTTCTCGGTCCCGAAGGGAACCAGTCAACTCAACTGCACATGCAACAGTATACTCAGCTGGGAGGAAAAAATGTGCATTTATGGGAGGGAGATGGGCTGGCTACCCAGAGGGATTGCGCAATTTCTAGGTAGAGTAGGTGACTGCTGCCCAGAATTGCGCAATTTTTGGGCTAAGCAATCATGCTAGGAGGAATTGCATAATTTTTCCAGTGAACAGTGACAGGCATATTTGCGTAATTATGGAGCCCAGCAGGCTGCCAGACAAAATTGCACAATTTCTAGAGGGAAGGCTGGTTCTCCTCCAAAATTGCGCAATTTCTTGAGGGAGCTGCTCAGCCTACAGCTGGACCAAGTTCCCTGAAACAACCTGTGAGGGGTATGCAACAACCTTTGATGAACAGGTTGTCGTTTTGCAAGAAAATCACGTAAGCTTGTGTACTTGACAAGGCAAGACATGTTGTTGTGAAAGGTTGGTAGGGAGGCTCCAAAATGAAGCTAAGGAAAAATTTTGGAGGCTGGTTGTAGCCGCTACAACACTTGGCAACACATTGATAGAAATCCAGCTCTCTAAATGGACCTTGTTCGTGAAAAGCAAGTCTAACACCTATGAAAGTATTGTTCAGTTACCAGTTTGTCTTGGTTTCCATGCTTGCTTGATTGCAAGATGTAGCATCTTCCAAGCTCTTGGTCAATTGACACACAATCCAAGCCAAGTCAACACAGTTGCTTCAATTAGGGTTGAGGGGTATATTGATGAACAAGCAGTATAGTCGTCAGATTCTTAGTTTCATCTCTGGTGTTGCTCCGCTGCTAGCAGGCTTGGATAGTACCTCGACGAAGTCACGCAGGAACACAAGCATTGCTCCATTGCCAGAGATCCTAGTTAGTACCCCAACGGAGTTACTTGCATCACCTCTCTATGCAGGAATCCTTTCTCTTCCTTCGCCTTATTCATTTTTTATTTTTTTTTCTTTTTCACTTTTCATTTATTTTTTATTTTTTTCATAATAGTGGTGCATAACACTTATTCATTTCAGAGGCGGAAGAGGGATCTCGACTTATTGAGAGAAGAAGAGGTTGTTCCTTTAGAGAATTAGTTTATTATATACCTCTGATGTGCTTGTTAAGGTTTTCCCCCTCACCTTACTCTACTTGACTGAGTTGCGAAGGGTTAACCCAAAAATAACTGACTAAAGTAGGTGACACTAGTTAGCACACAAGCATTGTGTTTTCACCAATTTTCACTTCGAACAATACGTATTTTCGATTGATGTATCATGGACTGAAGGCAACAAGTTTTTACATAAGAGAACAGACAACAGATAACCAAATGTTGATAGATGTACAAGTCCTCTTGTACTTTACCCAACTTGTTTCAAGGGTTGCACACAGTCCATGCGAAACTAACCTATGGAAAATAACAAGAAAACAAACCAAAAATCAAAGAAAGAAGCATAAGAAAGTGTGAAAAAAATCGAGTAAGCAAACAAACAAACACACAAAGAAAGAAGCAAACATGCATGCAAGCAAACAACTCAAAAAGCAAACACTACTCCCACTCCTAAGCTAATAGTGCATGGGTCGTCTCACGTGAAGTGATACTTCCAATGTAGCCACCATCGCATTGGCTGAGACATGTTGGTGAAGGCTTGGTCCGTGAGAAACCCAGCTGTGCAAACCAGCAAATGTGAAAGATACAATAGTGAAAACAGACACACTCTGAGCTTATAAGCATCCACAAAATAAAAATGAGTGAAAGTGCATGACATGCACTCTGTGGACTTTCCATGAGGCTGTGTGAAACTATGTGCAAATGTTAATCATATGCACACTCTTAATTGTGACATGCAAGCACACGTGAGGAGGGTAGACCACTTGCGTTGCTCAAGTGTGCTTGCTGAGTAAGATTCCTCCAATGCATGAGCAATGGGATCATGTAGTTTGAGTGGAGGAAGTGAAATCTGAGTGTTACATTGATCTTTAATGCATACAAATGAGCTATGAGGAGCCTTGAATGTTTGAACAATTTCTTGATCAGAAGTGAAACCAACCCTAGGACAGCGAGGGCCTCACATAACTACTAGCTCGGGCTAAAGTGCCTCGACAATCTCCGGGGTTTCGACTTTGTTCATAGATGGATCATCGTAGACCAATGGCTTAGATGGATTAACAACAAGTGAATCAACATCGTGATCGGATGATGAGGTAAAGAGATCATGACAACCAAGATCAGAAAACTTAGGATGTTGGTCGACATCTTCATCATTTGATGAATCACATAGAGGAGTACATGAGAAGCAAGAATGTTCATCCTCTACGTTTCTGGAAAATATAGATGAAAAATCAAGTGGGTGTTCAAAGAGTGCTTGGTCCTCTTCATTTTCAGATTATGGAATGAAATTCAGTGTGTCCTGCGAATGATCAACAATGGGTGCTTCCATGGATGGAGATACACATGAAAAATCCGAGATGGCAGGATCACCAAGGAGGTCAAGAAAAAATGAAGGAGGTACGAATAGACAGGGATGGTCCTCTGCTGTCGGTGGATGTTCAAGTTCCTAGTCATACTCTTAGTGAATGACAACCCATGTTGGTTGTGCAACACCAAATCCGCCAATAGATCGATCCTCATTCAAAATAGGTGTAGAATCTGAAATGGAAGAACACAAGACAATGCAATCCAGAGGATGATTAGAATACGAGGACAGAGGTTGAGGTACGAAATACATGTGATAACCCATGGGATTCCCAACCAATATTGCACGAAAATCGGAAGGAGCGATGTCAGGAGGATGTGACGGTTGAACATATGTGTTCATGCTCTCCCACATCACTCTGTGATGATAGAGTTGTTTGATGAGGGGATGACAGACAATCACTTGTGACAACAACCGTGTCTATCTCTGATTACACAAATCCATCATCAAAGTATGCTGAGCGGGGTTTGAGCTTGAATTTCTTCTTGGGATTGACAGATTGGATAAGGCAATATTCAAATCTGTCCATGAGATACTGAAATTTCATCTAACTTTTCGAGGCTTCAGACATGAATAGATGAAATCACTCCAAAAAATCCATAGGTGATTCGTGTGGGGCCTCCTATTATTTTAACAATTTTTTATCAAACACTTCAAGATCAAAATGGTGGAAAACATATTTGATTAGATCACTGAACTGCTTGAATGAGTGCACAGAGTCATGAGGTAGTGTGCCACACCATTGTGATGGGTGGTCACGAAGTGTGTGTGCGAGCAACGAACATACCTCTGTTTCATTAAAATCTTCCATGCCCTCCATGAGCGCATGGAAATTATCTAAGTTCTCAGGTCAGGCCACTTCGCCTTCACCATCATACGTGATTTGTGACAGGTGATCCGAGAACTCCCTCTCGATGTGAAAGATATGTCCGTTGGACAAACATTTTGAAGGGTGAACTATAACAAACTCCATGATAGATGTGCGAAGACTCAAAACAGATGATGAGGGCTCAGCTTGTCATCTGGCCCCCCTTCTAGTGCCAGAAATGTTGACGGTATTGGACCCACCAACATGTCAGGGGATCTCCCCGGTAAGAAGTCCCAATTAGAACTCAGATCGTTTGTTGTAGGAGTCCCAACAGTGGGTCGTACGTAATGCCTTGAGAGCGATTTCGCACAAAGGAAATTAAGATGTCCCTGTTGGTAGCAAGGGTGTGATAGCTGCAATAAGCCAAGGAAGGTGCATGAGAGGTTCTAACACATGAAGAGTGAGATGGTGCGCCCCTTGGAAACCTGTAATAGTAAGCGACTTGGAAGGGAACACACGAGCAAAGATGCATCACAAGTTGGAAAGCAAGTTAGCAAGCAATCCAAAGTGATGGTTCAACCAATAACACATTTCAGAAATATTCATACATACTCATATAGAATAGTCCATACATGGATGCGTAAGAAAAAAAATACATATATCATTTAGAGTAAACCAAATAGCATAGAATACAATATAACATATGCATGAAATGTGTTGGCTCTATTATATTAAGAAGTGTAAGTTCCATTCATACAATACATCCATGTCCAACCACTAGTTCTGATAGCGGAACATTATAGCCACAACCTCCTGCTCCTCCAAATAGATATACTAGCTCTGCTTAGTGGAGAAGCCAACGCGCATTACAATACTGTCTAAGCTTTCTCTAAGATACTCCTATTGAAGCTTGGTTGACCAAAAGCCTATACAATGAGTTATAAGGTGCTATTTATAGAAAAGGGTGGGGTGACCCTTAACATTCCCCTTTGAGATTGTTCATCTACCCTCATGACTCTTCAACTACTCTATGACTGTTACATTCAACTATCGACGCTTGAACTTCCACTTGACAAGACGTTGCATTACAATTCATATGTGCCCATGTGAGACAAAATGCCTTGAGAAAGCCATGCAAGACATCACTCACACTCAAATAGTTGTGGTGAGACCAACTCTTTGAAATGCTTGTGATGGTCAAAGGTGATGAGCTGATGCCAAGCTTGGTTTTATGTGATGGTATCCATGCGCTCAATGGTGACATCTTGTTGAAGCGAACTCTTGCCTTCATTGCATCCGGGTGCACTGATATGGCTTCTTTGTCCAACTCGCCTAATAGCATGTGGATGGTCATCCTGGTGCGACCGGGCCGACAACATGTTGATGCATAGTGTCTATGCTACTCTCCAAGCATGTGCTGGTGGTCGTGTGCATCAACTTATCGAGGTACATGTTCAGCTCCAGTCATTTTCTTCTTGTCTTCTCCTCGGTGAGTGTACCGAATGGGTGGGATCGCATGCGTGTGCACAATGACATGCATGCTACTGCATTCCCTTGCATGCGATCAACAACACTGCTCATCTTGTCCGCTCCGTGCCAACTGCTAGGATGGATCTATAACTTGCAAGGGTGTAGTTCCATCCATGAGTGCATGTTGCGCCTCTTGCTATACCTATTCCTGCTGAAACTCATTCTCTTGTCTATGCAACTCATATTCTTCCTTGAGTTGCTGCTTCAGCACATGAAAATCCTTCTCTGTTTCATTCTCTACCTTCACACGATCTTCGTGTCGTGCCATCACCTCATAGCCCGAGTCTCCAAAGTTTCTTTCATCACAAGTGGATTTGCTTGAGCTTGCAACTTTGTTCCACCTCTGAGTTGTCAACAAACTTCATCTTGTGTTCGTTTCATCCAGTATGTTGCCTTCAGTTGCTGTTAATGGCGCTGCTTGTTGTGATGTTGCCGGCATCATATCTTGATGTCCTTGTCTACGAAAAACTCGATGTCTTCGTAAGTAGGCAAGTTCATAGACACTTGATCGACTGCATCCCCAAGTGTGCTCTTAATGGTGTCTTCAACTCTGCTCTCTTGGAAACCATTGTACCTGTGCTGTGGAGAGGCAGATGGACACCTACGATACCTGGAGAGATGGAAACACTCATGGAAAGCAATTTTCCAGTCGAAAACCAAAATGAACTTGAGAACTGACTTGCAACATACCTGTGTGACTGATCATGAAGGTTGTGCAATTTCCGCCAGGAGGTTGGGAGACTGGCTGCCAAAAATATGCAAGGCACAGTTCGGGCTATCAGTAGGCTGACTAACTACTGGAATTGCGTAATTCACAGTCTAGCCTGGCCTACTGAGGAATGAAACTGCGCAATGCACAATTTTAGTCAGCAGTCACATGCAACCAACAAATTGCCTTGCACAGTTTCTGGGGCTAAAAACACACTGCCTCCAAGAATTGCACAATGCATTCCTAGAGGTCAGTGCCTAGCTAGACTTGTGTAATTTTTGGAGGGAAGGTGGAGCCTTCGCTTCCAGAAATGTGCAGTGCTAGCCGGGTAAGGCACGATCCGGGTCAAGGCAGCGAAGTCTGGCCAACAAGTGACTGAAAACATGAGAAGTGTGAATGCATGATGAGATGAGTGCAAACAAGAGTGAATGATCATTCATGCAAAAAACAAGCACATGATTCATAAAATGGGAAATCATGCATGTGTGTGAAGCGATTTGCCGCAACGGTGACTGTCCATGCAAAACAGTGTCATTAATGCAATAGCAGTGAGATGCAAACAAAAACTAAAACGATGCTTCTACAAGCTAACATGCATCAAAACGACAGCAAACGCTCACTGAAATCAAGGAGACAACAATCACACAAAGCGAAACAAAAAAAGTGACAGAAATGCAACACAAGACATGGAAGGCGTGCTTACCCCAAAACAACTGAGCTAAATGTGCCTGTTAGCTCTCCAGGAAACTCTCCTATGGTTGTGGTTCGGAGATGCCTGGTAACATAAAATATTCAATATTGTTCTCTGAACTATTGGAATAAATAATGGTTTGGATCAAGCCAGATAACCACTTTGACTCGGTATTACTCAAGGCATGCATGAACATCCTCAGCCTCCAAGGCTTTAGACCACAAATGCTCAATAATTTGTAGATTAGGTGAATGAATGGAGAATACTAACCATACCAGCAGATACATACACAAAAATATGATGGCCAACTACAAAAAGTAAAGAACTTGCAAATCTAATACATCAACGCAGAGATAAGATCACAATTATCTGGCATTGGACACAAAAGAAACTTGAACGGCATGTTCAAGTGCAAGTTTGGAACATAAGAGAAATTGAAATATTGAACATATGACAACAAAAGAAGCTTGTATTACTGATGAATGAAGATGAGAAGCTTGAGTAGCAGAGTCTTAACAGTCTCTAGAAGTTGAACCCTTATTACCTATTACTTTCAGCTATTTAGGGCGTGAGGTGTCTTAATCTATCCCTACTGTATTTAACTACATGATTGTGTACAAGGACACAATTTTCCTTCTATCACGAAAGCGGTAATTAATTCTGGTACAACACTGCCCTGTTAGGTGGCTAGCTTGATTGTCCTAGTGAGGCCCCATGACTATTTAATTTTGTTTTCCTGTATCGTGCTGCATCCTTCCTCTTTTGGCCATACTTTCAGTTAATTCAATTTAGCGGCCTGACTGTCACGATACTGACAGAGTCAACCACCTTCCTCCTCAGGTAGCTGACAAGAAGTAGAGTATGAGGTGCATGGGTGGCTGGACATGCTAATTAGGAAGAGCAGGGTAATGGTAGGATGGCGGAGGATAGGCGGGTAGCTGTTGGATGAATTACATTGGAAAAATAGAGTAATTGCAAGGTGGCGAAGGAAAAGTAGAAACAGTCATGAATGAGGGTCGCTGGATCGGAAGGAATGGATGGAGGAGATCGATTGCATGAGGCCTGCAGTCATGGCAGAAGCGGGTTAAGTCTGAGTTGTTGGATCTTGGTCGGACAGATTGAATGGCTATTGGGTGGAGGAAGTGCTCGGCGAATAACGGTCGGGGACAATTTTCTAAGGCGGGAGTGGTTTCCATCGGACAGGCATTAGGCGGTTAGTGGTAAGTGTCAAAGCCCGCCCGATTCTGCTTAGCAGATGACACGTAGCAGCGAAGGGGAGAGGAAAACCACCTTTATTGGGTGGGTATTCCTCTCGCTAGTTGCTCGCGCGATATGAGCGACAACCATTAGATATAGCGGGAGTGATCTAATGGTGGAGATCGATCGAGGATGTTCGTCGATCAAGTGAAACGTGGGCCATCGGATCGGCGGGGGGAAGATTGATGGTGGAGGGAAACAGAGGTAGAGGATGTCCTCAAAACAAGTGTGGAGGGCGCGTATGGTCAGAAAGGTAAGGTTTTTTTATTAATTTATTAAAGGCTAAGGTGGAAGAGGGTTTTTTTATGAAGTGAGGGTCGGGTTGAGATGTAAGCGGGATAGAATGTAAGTGGAGGGACGGCCCATGTGGGGCTCTCCCCCGAAAAACAAAGCAAACCATCTTCTTCCTTTAGTCTTTAAACTAGTAGCGCTAGAACTAAGAGCTAACACTAGCTCAATCTGGGGATGAAAGCCTCCCTGTGAGGTTTCAAGAACTATAGACCACTGCCTTTCCAGTAAAACCGAAATCAAATCTTCCTCTTAGTGTTCCGTTGGGAATGGAGTCAATTTTGCATAAAAATAAAAACTAAAACAAACACATATTTACAATGCTAAGGTCTTTACAACCTTAAACATAATAAAGCTTGAGAAATCGCCCATTGACTGGGCCAACGAAAATGTTTTCCCCCTCCAGATTGTGAAGGACGAAGGTGTTGTTTGTGTGAGCCTAAGCAATGACAAAAGGTCCTATCCACAAGCAGTCAAATTTGCTATTATTACCCTTCTTTTCCTTGAACACATCCCACTTGACGACCCAGTCACCGACCTGAAAACTATCCATCTTTTCCTTTCTATCAAATACCTCCTTGATCTTCTTTTGATGCATTGTTGACTTCTCAATTAGTTGTTCCCTGATCTGCTGGACTTCGACCAAGTCACTCATCCTCCTTGCCATGTCATCTCCTTCATCCGGCTCCTCTTGCAAGAACTTGGCCACAGGGAGGGTCAATTGGATAGGAAAAACAACCTCAGTACCATACACCATCTTGAGTGGAGAGTTCCCTATGGATTTCTTGGTGGTAACTCTATCAACCCATAGTGCAAACTTTAGCTTGGAATGCCAGCCCCTTTTGTTGTCTTCCAGTAGTTTTTTTATTATTCTTACCAGGCTCTTATTGGATGATTCTGCCAAGACATTTCCTTGAGGATAATATGAGGTTGAATGCACTAATTGAATGCCCATTGATTCACACATGTCCACCAATTCCTTTGCTCTAAAAGCTGTTGCATTATCATTGACTAGCTTGGTTGGGCAGCCAAACCTAGTGAAAATATTCTCGATTAGGAACTTCATGACAACCTGGTGATTAGCCTTCTTAGTTGTTATAACTTCAATCCATTTGGTAAAATAGTCAGTGGCTACTAAAATCCACCTATGTTGGCCACTGGAATGTGGATTAATCTCCCCTATGAAATCTAAACTCCACTGCTAGAAGGGACCATTAGTGTGTATTGGCTTCAAGGGCAGCAATTTCAGCTATTGTCTTCATATAAACCTCTAGAATTTGTCACAAGATTTCACAAATGAAAACACATCAGAGAACAGAGCAGGCCAATAATACCCAGCCCTCAGTATCTTGTGGGTCGTGGTTTTCCAATAATGATGCCCTCCGCAGATGCTAGAATGAAATTGGTGCATAACTTTCACATATTGTTCTTTGTCTAGACATCTCAAGAGGATTCCAGATGGGTCCTTCCAATAAAGTAGGCTCTGATTAATACAAAACTTAGCAGATCTGAGTTTAATGGTCTTGGCTCGACCTGAGCTAAGCCCTAGAGGGACTTCTAGCTTCAACATGAAATGAACTATACTGGAATACCACTCACAGGTTGCCAAATTCTCAGCCAAAGACTGGTTTTGTTCATGCTTTCCTGCTGCTTCCCCTGTTTTTTCTCCCACTGAATTTAAGCTCATGCAATTTATGTCCAACAGGCTGCAATTTTCCTTGGCCATAAGCTTAGCTAGGCCTTGGCCTTTGACAAGCTTGGTGGGCTTCACCTCTATATCAAATTCTATGAGTTTTGCAATCCATTTGGCTCTTCTTCCATCGACATCTGGCTGGGTTAGGACATCCGTTATTGAAGCTGAAGGCACATAGGCAACCAGCTTGGAGTGCAGAATGTAAATTTTGAATGCCTTTAAGGACTTTATGCATATGCCTGTTTTTCAATAAGGTCATACCTTAATTCAGCACCCCTCAATGTTTTGCTGAAGAAGGCCACTGGGTGCTCTACATCTTCACCATTTTTCTGCAACAAGACTGCTGCAAGTGTATCATAAGAGGCAAAAGAGAAGATATAAAACTCCTTGGTGTAGTCTGGGTTGATTAAAGTGGGAGCTTCCATAATAGCTCTTTTGATGGCTTCGAAAGACCTTCTAGCAGCCTCTGTCCATTTTATATCTGACCCCATTTTTAGCATGGAAGCGATGTGCTTCACTAGCTCTGCAAAATTTGGAATAAATCTCCTCACGAAGTTAATTCTACCTAGGAAGGATTGAATGTCCCTTTTTTACCTTGGGATGGACAATGTCTGTATTGCTCAAACTCTTTCTGGATCAATTTTAACACCTGTAGCAGAAACAATATGCCCTAAAAGTTTTCCTTCTTCAAGAGCAAACTGTGACTTCCTTGGATTTACTGAAATTCCAACCTTCTACACTTTAGGAACACCTTCCTCAAACGCTGTAAATGATCCTCATGACTGCTAGAGAAAATTGTTATGTCATCAAGATAAATAAGGACAAACTTGTCCTTTTCTCCCATGAAGGCTATGTCCATGGCCCTTTGAAAGGTAGCCCCAGCATTCAACAGTCCAAAGGGAATCTTAGAGTACATGAAAATGCCCCAATGAGTAGTGAATGCAGTGTTTTCTTGGTCTTCTAGGTGTACAACAATATGATTGTAGCCTGAAAATCCATCCAAGAAAGACATAACTCTAGCCCCTGAAACTTTTTGCAGCAAATGTTCCATCTTAGGCAAGGGGTGGTTGTATGTCTCAGAGCACTTGTTCAGATTCCTGAAATCAACACAAAGCCTGATTTCTCCATTCTTTTTTCTCACTATCACAAGGTTAGCTATCCACTTTGAGTACCTTAGGAGAACTATGATTTTGGCATTTAGTAACTTCTTGATCTCCTTTTCAATCAAAGCTAACAAGAGGGTTGATCAGCCTCAGTTTCTGTTTGAAGGGGATGGTGTTCTTCTCCAGTGGAATCTTATGCTGAATAATGCTGGTGTCATAGGTTTTAAGGTCATTGTATTCCCAGGCAAAGACATCAGCAAATTGTTTAATCAGGGTGCAATACTTAGTGCTCTGGGCAAAGGATAAGTGAGTGGATAAATTGATATACTTTGGATGGGTTGACTCCCTATATTATGTTCCTAAACTGCAAACTCACTTTCTTTTTTGGCAATTTTATAAGGTACATCTTATGGTCAAATAAATTGTCTAAGAGCACCAACCCTTTGGGTATATCATTACTAGGCAGTTGCAAAATACTATCTTGGCCAATTTTGTCTCTCATCTTGGACTGGTTACATTCCTCAATGACTTCATTCTCTTGGTCAATTTGTGTTTCAGAGAATTCACCAATGACTTGTAGAAATCTATTGACTTCATCATCATCTTCAAAAACTTTCCAGTACTTGACATTGTCAGGCAAAGACGGTCTAGATTTCACTTGGACTTCATAAGTCAACTTAGGAGGCAAAGGAGGGATAAAAGTGCTATCAGACACAGCAAGGGAATCAGCAAGCTGATTCTTAGCTCTAGGGATATACGAAATACTAAAGCTATTGAAAGAATCCTTGAGTTTCCATACCTCATCTCTGTATGCCTTCAGCCTGGGGTGCTTTGCTTGGAATGTCTTGTTCACTTGTTGAATAATAAGGTATGCATCTCCGAACACTTTCAGATATTTGATGCCCATATCTTTAGCAGCGTTTAATCCTAACATCAAGGCTTCGTATTCTACTATGTTATTGGTGACCTGAAAAGTTAGCTTGAAAGACAAATGTATGTATTCTTGGGTGGGAGATATAAGAACTACACCTGCTCCTACAGCTTCTTTAGAGCAAGCTTCATCAAAGAACATTTCCCAAATTTGTGGGCCTTCCTCCTCTTTGCTATGGCAAACCGGCTTTCTAAGCTGCATGGAGGCCAACTGTAATTTTTCTACTTGAAGAATACAAGACCCAAAATCAGTATCAACAGCATAGATGGGGTGATTAGTAGGATTCCTTTCATCGCTGATGATATAAACTAACTGAGCCTCCCTGTATAATCTCCTGCTTTCACCTCCAAAGACTGGGACGATGGCATAGGACAGGTCATTCTGTAATGTCCCACCTAATCGTTTAATCCATCCTCTAGAAAGTAACATGCCAAACTTGGGGGGACATCTGCTACCACAATATTCATCATCATGCTCTTCATGGGCAGCTGAGACAAGGTGATGGATAGGTCTTTGATCAACCCCAAACATTTCACCTTTCTAGAGTCAAAAGAAAACAAGTCATGATATGGCCTAGTGATGTCCAAGCCTAACTCTTCCATGACAACCTTGGGCAGTAGATTGTGGCTAGCACCTATGTCCAGCAAACAATTGTGGAGGATTTTGTCTTGAATAGTCAAGGAGACATATAATGATGGGGAATTGTCATCAAGATGTTCAATCATTGGGTTGAGGACAACAGATGGCTTGTCATCTTGTAAATTCACAGTCATGGGATGCCTATGTGGCTTTAAGCTCAAGGGCCTCGAGGATGGGTCTCGTAAAGGATTCATTCCTCAATAGTTCAATCAGGGGTATAGATATTCTCAGCTTCTGGATTTCTGATTCAAAACTAAAAGGAGAAGGGAACTTGTCAAGGTCTCTTACCTCTTGAGCTGGAGCTTTAAGAATGATGGGATTAGCTAGTGGTCATTTTTGCTTGTTAGTTTGCTGCAATGTAGGGATAGTAGCCCTCTGAATAGGGGCTTGCTGGGCAGTATTCACCTTGGACCTTAAATTGTATCTTTGTTGGTCATCAGTTTGCAGAATGGCTCCGCCATCCCACTTTTTGTTGTTTATGTCCTCGGATAGTGACTCTTCATATGCAGCCATGGTAAAAAAAGAGGCACTGCCCTTGTCTTCCATACAATGGATCTCATCGTCTTCCTCACACTGATCTTCATCCATGACT
Organism: Pinus taeda; assembly: GCA_000404065.3. Classification (NCBI taxonomy): domain Eukaryota; kingdom Viridiplantae; phylum Streptophyta; class Pinopsida; order Pinales; family Pinaceae; genus Pinus; species Pinus taeda. Next base: position 94,039 of record APFE031221047.1, on the reverse strand, counting down.
ACATTATATAAGGGGGTCTTCATCCTTTGGTCTTCACTTGCATCTTTGTTTCTTTGAGGAACCTGCAACTGCTCATTAGTTCTTCTGTATGGGTTCGGATTTCTAAAGCAAAGGTATTGGGAGCTCTTCCTTTCCCAGAGTGTTGTTCCATCTTTAGCTTAGAGAATTCAGAGGCTAATGACTCTATTATCTTGTTCATCTTATCTAATTTGGGATTTGAAGATGATGAAGACTCACCCCTCTGCCTCCTTTGATCAACATGTCCCTTGAGTTTCTCTACAACCATGATGTTGGATTCTACCTCCAAGGCTACATCCTACATCTCGGCCAAAGTGGCACATCTTCTCTCTATCAATAGTAGACAGAAGTCAGAATCAAAATCATTTGCATAGGTGAGTTTAGTAGAGGTAGGGGTGGGTTTCACTTCAGTTGGTATCTTGTTGTACATGCAGTTAAACTTTTTATTGAAATCAGATAGTGACTCACCATTTTCCCTTTGTAGGTTCCCAAACTCAGTATGGTAGTAGAGAAGATCTTTCTTATCCCCCCAATGCTTTAAGAATACGTAATCCAATGCTTCAATATCTGCTATAGACCTCAGGGTCAATTCTCTAAACCATTTTCTAGCCTCTCCATCTAGGCTTTGGCCAAATACTCTCATCCATACATCATCTTCACTAATGTCTAGATTATCAGCATAGCTATAGAATGATTCCAGATGTTATTCAGTTGTAACCCCTTCTGTCCCAGTAAACTTAGGCATGTATTTCTGATATTCTCCAGCTGGCATAGCATTCAAAGGAACAGGTAGTACTATAGGTCCATACCTTGCAACTATAATTCTCTCCATTTTGGTGGGTGCTTATGGACCTGCCATAGATATGGTGGCTAGAAGGGTACTGGAAGTCTAAATGACAAAGGGTTGAGGAGTGACTGATAAGATTAAAGGGGGATGATGGATAGGAGCTGAGGTTCCCTTTGGGCTTACAACAAAAGGAGAACCTAAAGAATCAGGAGCTTTATGTATCTCTGAGATTTTTTCTTCACTGCTAGTATTAGATACTATACTCTCAAAACGAGTTTGTTCTATTGCAAGATTTTCTTGAAGATGTATAGAATATTGTTTAGGATTACCTGAACCTGATGCTACCTTTTGGTAAGCCTTTCTTTCATTGATGATCTTTTCAGGGTCATGTATTGGGTTAGCTTGTGACTTCTGAGGATTTCTCCGAGTATGCCTTCCAAACTGAGCCAGAATTATGGAGTGGAGTCGCCAAGAGGTTTGTCCTCTAGTAGAGTCGCCAAATAGATGATTACAACCAGAATAGTGCCCAAAATTTGTCTATCATCAAATTTGGATCAATGTCATCTCCCAGGTTGAGCTTCAATCTCCTCTCCCCGATAATAGCTCAAATTATGTTAGCTCTCCAAGAAAGTCTCCTATGGTTGTGGCTCGAAGATGCCTAGTAACATATAATATTCAATATTGTTCTCTGAACTATTGGAATAAATAATGGTTTGGATCAAGCCAGATAACCACTTTGACTCGGTTATTACTCAAGGCATGCATGAACACCCTCAGCCTCCAAGGCTTTAGACCACCAATGCTCAATAGTTTGTAGATTAGGTGAATGAATGGAGAATACTAACCATACCAGCAGATACCTACACAAACATATGATGGCCAGCTACAGAAAGTAAAGAACTCGCAAATCTAATACATCAACATAGAGATAAGATGACAGTTATCTGGAATTGGACACAAAAGAAACCTGAACGGCTTATTCAAGTGCAATCTTGGAACAGAAGAGAAATTGAAATATTGAACATATGACAACAAAAGAAGCTTGCATCGCTGATGAATGAAGATGAGAATCTTGATTAGCAGAGTCTTAACAGTCTCCAGAAGTTGAACCTTGATTACCTATTACTTTCAGCTATTTATAGCTCTTTACAATGCTCTCAAGCTTTTTAAGGCATGAGGTGTCTTAATCTATCCCTATTGTCTTTAACTGCTTGATTGTGTACAAGGACACAATTTTCCTTCTATCACGAAAGCGGTAATTAATTCTTGTACAATGTTGCCCTGTTAGGTGGCTGGCTTGATTATGCCAGTGAGGCCCCATGATTGTTTAATTATGTTTGCCTATATCGTGTTGCGTCCTTCCTCTTTCGTCCATAATTTCAGTTAATTCAATTCAACAGCCTGACTATAATGATACTGACAGAGTCAACCACCTTCCTCCTCGGGTAGCTGACAAGAAGTAGAGTATGAGGTGCATGGGCGGCTGGACGTGCTAATTAGGAAGAGCAAGGTAATGGCAGGATGGTGGAGGACAGGCAGGTAGCTGTTGGATGAATTACATTGGATGGATAAAGTAATGGCAAGGTGGCAAAGGACAAGCGAAAGCAATCATGAACGAGGGCCACTAGATTGGAAGGAATGGACGGAGGAGATTGATTGCGTGAGGCCTACAATCATGGCGGAAACGGGTTAAGTCTGAGCCGTTGGATCTTGGTTGGACAGATCGTATAGCTATCGGGTGAAGGAAGTGCTTGAAGAATAACGCTTAGGGGTGGTTTTCTAAGGTAGGAGCAATTTCCATCGAACGGGCATCGGGCGGTTAGTGGTAAGTGTCAGAGCCTGCTCGATTCCACTTAGCGGATGACATGTAGCAGCAGAGGAGAGAGGAAAACTGCCTTTATCAAGCAAGCATTCGTCTCACTAGTTGCCCGCACGATATGAGCGATAGCCGTTAGATGTAGCAGGAGTGATCTATTGACGGAGATCGATCAAGCATGTTCATCGATCAGGTGAAACGCAAGCCGTCATATCGGTGGGGGGAAGATTGATGGCGGAGGGAAACAGAGGTACGGGATGTCCTCGAAATAGGTGTGGAGGGCACGTATGGTCAGAAAGGTAAGGTTTTTTATTAATTTATTAAATGCTAAGGCGGAAGAGGGTTTTGTTATGAAGTGAGGGTCGGGTTGAGATGTGAGCAGGATAGAATGTAAGTGGAGGGGAGGAGGAAAGTGGAGTGACGGCCCGTGTGGGGCCCTCTCCCAGACAGCAAAGCAAACCATCTTCTTCCTTTAGTCTTTAAACTAGTAGCGCTGGAACTCAGAGCTAACAGTGCTGACGACTCCTAGATGTAATGTGGGATGTCAGAGATGTAAGTTCGACATGAGGAATGAGCTCTGCAGCGTCCGATTCATGAGTTTTGATAAAATTGAAGATGTGACACGCATGCCACACATCTAGGAACAACGACACTTGGTGGGAGGTTTCTGAAATGATCCTTGCATGCAACCTCCAACTACTAAAAGTAGATCCTTGGATCAAGGGATGCCTTTGCATGTTGCCTTGGGAGAAGCAGCTCATGCATGCAAATTAGTTTTGGTCAGTCCCGGAGGGAACCGATCAACTCAATTGCACATGCAACAATCTGCTCAACTAGGAGGAAAGAATGTGCATTTCTGGAATGGAGCTGGGTTGGCTGCCCAGACGGATTGTGGAGTTTCTGGTTAGAGCAACTGACTGCTACGCAGAATTGCTCAATTTTTGGGTTGACCAATCCTGCTGGGAGGAATTGTGCAATTTTTCCTGTGAACAATGACATGCAGATTTGCACAATTCTGGAGCCCAGCAGGTTGTCAGACATAATTGCGCAATTTTTGGAGGGAAGGTTGGTTCCCCTCCAGAATTGCACAATTTCTTGAGGGAGCTGCTCAGCCTACAACTAGACCAAGTCCAATGAAACAGCCTGTGAGGGGGATGCAACAAGCTTTGATGAATAGGCTATCATTCTACAAGAAAATCATTGAAGCTTGTGTACTTGACAAGGCAAGACATGCTGCTGTGAAAGGTTGGTAGGGAGGCTCCAAAACAAAGCTAAGGAGAAATTTTGGAGGGTGGTTGTATCCACTACAACAGAGTAATCTCTGCTTTATCTCAGTAAAGAAAGCACAATATAGAGCATCCTTTATTATTGATATCAAAGGGGTAAAGAATACATATAGAGGGAGCAACTGATAAGAAGTATAGAGAGAATACAAACAGTGAGAGCAATTATTAGAAAAAGAAAATATCAAAGTATTTTCATCAATAACAAAGGGATATTATTGAAAAGGGTTGTTATTGTTGTCAAAGGTTGTCCTAACAAGCCCCATTTGGATACCCTATATTTGAAGGCATTTTTACTCCAATTACCTAGCTTAAATGGGAGCATAGTGTATATGGTTGAAAATTTTATTTTGAGACCTTTCCAATGATATATTGCATGCCTTCTAACTTCTCATGCTTGAGGAGAAATTATTTTTTGAATATTTAGTATACACTCTGCCAATCGACCCAGCTAGTGGGAAAGTCGACCCTTCTTGTGGGGGCCAGTAACAATATGTATAGGCATGAGGAGGAGGCACTTAAGCACTCACTCAAGCAGCTCAGATATGTTGAAGCAACTGAAAAAGAGGAGTAGTTTTGAGGTTCATACCTCATGAACCAAAAGTGAAAAGGAGTCAATTTAGAAATACTTTATAGGGAAGGGGTTTTGCACATTTTAGAAAGGTTTTTGGCTAATTTTGGAAGGGTTCTAGTTTTTTTTTAAAGGAAGAATGTTAGATTTTTTAGGGTCGAATATTGTCCCCTTGAAATCTTAGTATGTACTTGTTGACAATGAAATAAAGGAGGTCAATTATATCTCTATTTATGTCGAGTTACAGGCCTGTCTTGGAGGCCAAGCTGTACAAAAGGGGATTGAGTTCATACTTGTTCTAGGCCGAGTTACGAGCATGTCTCGAAGATCGGGTTTTGGTATAAAGGAAGTTGAGTTTTGTCTTTGTGAAGGTTAAAGCTTGAGGGCCAAGATCTGCTATTTTACAAGGCCCATTTTTGCAGTGGCGTGATCCGGATTACCCACAGTATTGTGTTCATTCTATCGACGTTTCAAACCCCAAAGGGGGTCCATCACCAGGACTAAATTTGATAGAATATGAATGATAGTTCTGGACCCCCTTTGGGGTTTGAAACGCTGACAGAATGAACACAATATTGTGGGTAATCCGGATCATGCCACTGTAAAAGGCCCATTTTTGTTGTTAGAAGATCTAGTTCATGCCTAGTTTGAAGGCCAAGCTTAGTGTGTTAAAAATAGTCTTGTGTGCAGGAGAGAGGAACAACTAACAGGAATACAAAATTTCTTTGACTGAGGATTGATTCCTAAACAAGCTAAAAGTTGGATCTCATTAGGATTGGTGTCCTCATCTTCTTGAAAGGTTGGAGCCTACTATATTTTTAAGTTGGTTCTTACAAGAAGATTGGTGTCCTTATCTCCTTGACAGGTTGAAGCTTGCTAAATTTGTAAGTTGGTGCTTACAAAGGATTGGTGTCGACACAAATGATTGTAATAAATTGAAGATTGTTTTCAAGTGTTTCATCTTCAAGGTTTGACATGCACTTTGATTTCTATGTTCATACATTGCGGATGATTGATTATGCGATGTGAATAATTTTCAAGATTAATTATGTAAATAATTGTTAAAAGTAATGAAATACTAATTCATCGCCCCTCTTAGTATTTCAACAATCATGATCAATAACTAAAACAACCACACTCATAAGACAAGTTGTAGCTACATATTTCAGTTATCTTAACGCATGTGCCAAGATTTTTGTCGTCATCTCCTGCAGATCCTTTATTGTTTGTAAATCCACCAAACCTAGGTTTTGGCATTCCAAACAAGAATCTACTCATTTTGATGATGTGACCACCACCCCATAAATGCTCCACACTCCTATAATGGATTCATGACTGGAATGCATAACTCAAAAAATCCCTATTCTTTCTTACTCTATTATCTACCACTATGATTATAAGTGGTATAGAATCTCTCTCATTCTTCAGTTCTTGAGGTGTTTTTGGGAAAAAATCCTCGCACAATCCCTTCACCTCAGAAGCCCTATTAACTCTAATACCATATTAGAAGAATAAGAGAAAAAAAAATTTTACAACAAAATTTCGTTGCTTGTACTTTAATGTAATTGTACATGTGTAAGTACATCAAGGATTTCCCGAAAGATAGACACGCCACTTTATCATGATCATAACTATTTGAGAGAACATCTCAACCACACACTAAGCTAGTGATCCGGATTTAAACAAGAATGCAACAAAATATAGAGATAACCATATACACAAAGATGCAGTGGAAATAATACTTCATTTCATTAATGGAAAATACCGAAATATGCTTACAACCAGAAATGGAAATAAACCAGCTAGGGCGATGGTAGCTTATCTCTGAGAAGAGATGTGTGGCTACATGCCTCTGAACTTTCCCAACTGTGTTACAATGAGGCTCGAAGGCCTATTTATTGTTGAGAAACAATGGAAAACCCTTCACATTCCAAAACCTACCCCTAGAAGATGAAACACCAAATTGTGGGCCCCGTTTTGGGTAAATTGGTACATCAATTTCCCGGGGTCGTAACTTTGGTATACGATCTCTGTTTGATGCGTATGATAGCTCGTTAGAAAGATCTATCCAAGAACTACCACTTTGGGATGGGCAACATCGGTCCATGGACCCATTTTGCCCCCAGATTTCCCAAAAAACGTCATTTAGGGCCTCAAAACGGCTCTGGAAGTTTAGGACCCGAAAAAACTACTAAAAATAGTAAATTGTGTTACAATTACGGAAACTAAAAAACTAAAAGAGACAGTTGCGGGGGTCCATATGGGATAGGTGGGTGGCCACCAACATCCACCTGGATCATTCCTCCCCCCTTAGGAAGCAATGGTCCCCATTGCGTTGAGTTCCTCCATCTGCTGAACTTGTCCTGCAATCTCTGATGTATCTAGTAATGGTGGGAAGCATGGTCGACGATGGCCCACATTGAACACTTGGTGCAGGCGAAGGAATGGAGGAATGATGTGCTCCAAAGCATTATCCCCATAGCCTTGGTACTGCTGTAAGGACCTTGTCGGAGTGGTCTGAGCTTCTGATGCGTCACCTCTAGGTAGTCGTTGAAGGATCTGCGCAAAACTATCCATCATCGCGTTCCGTTGTTGCTCGAGGGCTTCTTCGAGCAAGATTTTGATAGGATCTCCTGCCCCCTCGTCTTTCTTCTCATCCACCATGGCAGGCCGTCGGGATTTGCGAGGCTGGTCTTGCAAAGGTCCGACCAGTTCAAGCCCTAACTCCTTATATCCCGACCTCGTTGGGGACATGCAAAGAAAAACAGAGAAAAAGCAGACTGCTATGATACCACTGATCCAGATTTAAACAGGAACGCAACAAAATATAGAGATAATCATATACACAAAGATGCAGCGGAAATAATACTTCATTTCATTAATGGAAAATACCGAAATATGCTTACAACCAGAAATGGAAATAAACCAGCTAGGGCGATGGTAGCTTATCTCTGAGAAGAGATGTG
>APFE031221047.1:1290-86571 GCA_000404065.3 Pinus taeda | reverse complement strand
TCGAAGGCCTATTTATTTTTGAGAAACAATGGAAAACCCTTCACATTCCAAAACCTAACCCTAGAAGATGAAACGCCAAATTGTGGGCCCTATTTTGGGTAAACTGGTACATCAATTTCCCGGGGTCGTAACTTTGGCATACGATCTCCGTTTGACGCGTATGATAGCTCGTTAGAAAGATCTATCCGAGAACTACCACTTTGGGAAGGGCAACATCGGTCCATGGACCCATGTTGCCCCCAGATTTCCCCAAAAAACGTCGTTTAGGGCCTCAAAACGGCTCCGGAAGTTCAGGACCCGAAAAAACTACTAAAAATAGTAAATTGTGCTACAATTACGGAAACTGAAAAACTGAAATAGACAGTTGCGGGGGTCCAAATGGGATAGGTGGGTGGCCACCAACATCCACCTGGATCAGCTAGGAGCTAAATTAACTCTCATTTAACAACCCTAAAACCACTCAAGAAGGCTATTCACTTAAAGATATTATCTACTTGACAATAACAATTTTATGTGAATAATTATGAGCACACAAAACAAGTATGAGTTAACTATTCTAATATTGAGTCAAGAGCCTCCTTTTTCCTAGAATTATGTGGGATTTTTGGGTTCTATAAGGTATCATTAAACCTAATGGATCCATCTTATAGGCACATTTGGTTATGTACGCTACATATTGGTCATCTTCCACTTCAAAAAAATGGCTAGCTAGCTATGGGGCTATTAGGTATATGAATAGGCACTGGCACTCTTTGATTACCAAAAACAAACAATGTCAAGAAGGTGATTATATTGGTGATAACTCATGTTAGAATGTGGTGATGTCATTATCAACATCATTGAGTTTGGAGAAGTCCTTCATGCCCCAAGAATCAATGCCATTTTTTTTTATTTTTTATTTTTTTTGTTACTATGTCACTCATGTGCCAATAAGAAGGTGGAATTCTAGCCAGAAAGATGGGTAACCAATGACATATATATGACGATTTTAAAGTGATCACCTTAAGATATTGTGGTGACCATGCTCATACATACATATTGTGAATTTCATCTTTTCCTTGAACAAAAATGATTTATTTCCATGGTGGTTAATCCTCATAACAATAGTAGGTTATGGCATCAATGGTAGGGTCATACAAACGTTGAGACCTTGCAAAAAATGAATTATTTACAGATAATTAATGATCTCCCACAAATTGAACCACATGTATGTTTGAGGAAAACCAACAATATATTTTTTCTTAAAATGTGACAAATGTTTTAGACTCTTACCAGACTTGCAACCCTATAACCAAAAATGCTCACATGCTAATAGTGTATATAAAAACTAGAAATTAATAAATTAACAAACTTTTCAACAAAATAATAACAATACCATATAGTATAAATATATTAAAAATATACAAGGTATATTATTGCATAATTTTAATAAAATTAAACTTAATAACAATAATTAAAAATAATAATATTATTTAATCATAAAATTCTCATTTTAAATACACTTATACAAATCAAAATATATCCATTATAACCCAAAAAAATTAATAGAGAAAAACCTAACCATTAATATATTATAAAAATTACCTTATACATTACTCATTCTATAAATCAAAACATATCAATTACCTTATGCATTTAATTTATCATTAAAAAAGAGTGAATTGTTATTGGTACATTATGAAGTTACTAATTTTCATGAACCCCATTTGATTATTGTAATGGTGTGAATTTATTGCAAAATTGTGTTATATAAATATGAATATGATTCTAGCAAGGAGTTGTCTATAATGCGACTTTTTGGAGATTCCGGTGACGGAATCCGACGGAAGAAATGAGGTTAAATCTTGATTTTTAGCAGTTAAAATGGTTTTTTAACTGCATATTTGGATTCAGCGCCCTGGAAAACCCCTGGGAGCCATTGATTGTGCAGAAACTAGCTATCAAAATTGGGATTCCAATAAATTGCTGCCGGATTTTGCCCGGAAAAATCCGCCGAAAAGGCTTTCAAAAAGTCGCGTTATAGACTACTGCTTCTAGCAATGGTATCAAAGATGGGATATATTTGTTTGGTCATACGAAAAATGAAAAATGAATATTAAAAGTGGGAGATTTTCATAATTATTTATAATAGAAAGATGTATATTGATAGATCATAATAATGATGTACACAGGTAGACTAATCTCTATTTATATTAGATTTTAAAAAAACAAAAATTAATAAAAAATTAATTATTTTTTTATATTAAAAACATAAGAGCAACATTCACATCTCACGTCGCTTTTGTTGAGTTACTACAAATATTATATGTATATTCAATATTTAATAAAAAATAATATTTTTTCCATTATTTAATAATGATAAGTTTTCATTAAATTTATTTGGTTATTTACCGATTATAAAGGCAGATTCGTAATTATTTTTATTATTAAAAAAATAACACTCCCTGATATCCCTCGACCTCTTCCAAGCAAAATCGTTGACAAGAGTCTCGCAAGGCAAACTTATGCAAATATATTCCTTCAGCAAGCTTGGGAACGATTCCAAGAAATCCAAATAAGTCCTCCAGTTTGATAGCCGGCCAGAGCCATATCGTCCAGGTTCAAACAACTCACAAAATAAATATCACGAAATTGATTGGAATTGGAAATGAAAGATCTGCAACAAAACAATGGCAGCAGGAAAATATCTTCAGACCGCAAGGCATACAAAACAATTACATTCCGACAAATTGAAGGAATATTTGCAGAAATTTTGCGATTCAAACTAGTGTTGAAAGCCTTTTTCAGTTTTCTTGCGAGTCCTTAGATATACACAGATTTAAAGTGGCAGGCTTCTGGGCGCACTCTCGAAGAAATAAACGCGAATTTAGGGTTTTAAAACCTAAACCCCTTCGTTTCTCCGATTTAAAATCAAAATCGAACAGACCCAGCTTGCTTTTTGCTTTATATCAATATGGAAACTTGCTATTTTAACTTTTTGCTTTTCTAGAGTTTTGAAAGAGAAAAACATGGAGTGTCATGCATCTCGTTAAAAGAATATAGAAAGAAAGTTGCCACCCACCTATTAATCTAAGCAGTCCAGTTTTCTGGTAATCTGGTCACAAATGAGAAGCACCGACCTTCTTAAGACGATTTTTGTAAGTTTTCTTACAGTTATTTCAGAACATTGATAGGTTATTTCTTTAAACTCTTTTATATTTCTAAGTTCAAACAATTGTTATGCTGGCTTTTTACATTATATGATAATTGCATGGAAACTTTCTGATGAGCAGGTTTGGGGAGTCATTGTATGGTTTATGGCTCAAGTAGGGCAGATTAAGTAGGGCAAACATCTCTGTTCTGTTTAGGCAATGATTTTAGTCATAGAAAATAATTTTATAGTGGAACATTCTATTGTAGCCTGATTGACTCATACTTATTTAGATTGTACCTACACGCAAAAAAGAATTCCCTGGATAAGCATATTTTGCAATGTATCTGTGAAATTCTAACTCAGAAAGTATGGTTTATGATGATTTGAGTAATCCCCTGTTTTTGCTTTTGTTGATGGACAGGAGAGGCAAAAATGGGGAAAAATAAAATCGAAATTAAGAAAATTGAGAACCCCAATTCAAGGCAAGTCTGCTTTTCAAAACGAAGGATGGGCATCTTCAAGAAAGCAAGTGAGCTTGCTATTTTATGCGGTGCAGAGATCGCCATCATTGTATACTCTCCTGCAGGAAAGGCTTTCACCTTCGGCTCTCCTGACATTGACTTTGTCCTGGACAAGTACCAAAACATCCCTGTGAATATTGACAATGAAAAAGTTCAGAGAGTTCTAAAATCAGAAAGGCAATACAACCAAGTATTGCGAGAACTGGAAGCAGAAAAGAAACTCTCCGAGCAATTGAAAAGGAGAGAGGTCAACGATGATCAATATAAGCCCGGGGAATTCTGGTGGAAAAAGAATATTGAAGATCTCAATCTTTCTCAACTGATACTGTTTAGTGAAGAACTCAAGGCACTCAGGCTGAAAGTTTTTAAGATCAGTAAAGAAGAGAATCAAGCTGCAATTAATAATGCCTCGTCCAGATTAATGCCACTGAAAGAAACAGAGACTGCAATACAAAGGTCTCCTCAGCAGTCTTCTTACTTTCATTTTCCATGTGCTGGTGCAGGGGATATAGCATCTCAACAGTTGAACCCAACTCTGGAAACCTCGCCATCTTTTGATTCAACTTCTGGGCATTATCAACTGTGTCCCTGGGATGAGGGAATCGCTAAAGCCCCAACTAATACAATTGTAGCAGCTCCATGCCCACCATGGATGATCAATACTCATGCACCTGCATATTGTCCTGGCAATCCCAGCAGCTTGTTTGGACAGGCTACAGATGCAAGCTACAAATTTACGCAGTTTAATCCATCAGTGCAGCAATTCAATCCATCAATGCAATACTACTTTAATGCAGGACCAACAGCAGTGCAACAATATAATCCAACAATGCAACAATTCAATCCAACAGTACAAGATGGAAACTCTTCAATTAGAAGACAATACACAAGTCATCGTCATGGGGTTCCCAATTTTTCCAATAACTACATGCAGCCTTCCTCTTCGTTAGGGACAGAACAGGGTTCATTTCTGCCTCCATTTGCAGAGCCCTCAGACATGCATAGATTGGAAACGTCGGATAGACAAATCGGATCTTTACAGGATGAGGATGATGATGCTGTTAATGTTGGGGTATCAACTAATGGTAATTTTGTGTGTTTACAATCTCCTCAGATGATGGGAGAGAATGAATTTCTGCAGCCTGAATAAACACAGTAACTCTGTTGAATTTATCTTAATGGCATATTCTAAGAATTTAATAGACAACAGCATGGTCAAACAATTTACCATTAAATTTATCAAAATGGTAAATTGTTGTTGGTAGAATTTCAAAATATTCATGAAATCTGTAATCAGAATAAAGATGACCCAACAACTCCAGCTTTTGTTTTATGCTTTATATATTGATGAAATAAAAGTCCAACTTGAGATCAGAGTAATTCATGGTTGGTTGTTCTATGTCCCAGATAGTAATGCAATGAATGCAGTATTGCGATCTGTGTAGATATTGAAAGGTCCATCAAGATTTGATTCACCCAATTGATTGTTTATTAAAAAATCCCCCTACCCCACCACCCATCCACCCACCCACCCCCAAAATATGAAATTCCAGCAATACGTAAATAGTCTTGCTTTTATGAGTCCACCAACAAAATTAAAATTCATCCGTGTTGTTTGAAAGCCACCCATGAACAGGTACTTAAATACAGTTAAAAGAAATGCCTTGTTTTGAAAAAAACAAGCATGAACAGGTACTTAAATACAGTTAAAAAGAAATGCGTTGTTTAGAAGAAGAAAAAATAAAATAACAGTGAGTGAAATCATATTTTCACGTTGAGAGTTCTGCATGCATGAAATTTCTCCACAGATATGGAGCTGCCATCTAAATAAGAAGATAAACACATTGATATGCACAGCGAGGAGCTTAATGATAAGTGCCTGACTGTTAATCGATCGGTCTCTAGATTAAATATCCAACGGTTTAAGGATATGTTGTATAACATCCATCTTGAGAATCAGTTTGGATGACAAGGGGATGATTGCTAGGGTTTAGAATGGATTGGAATTTGGGAGGATGTCTAATTGGTTACCTACTCCAACGATCTTTCAGACGGGAAAATTTTAATGCCGTAGTTTAACGAGGTTACGATTTTGCCAGGAAATAATGGAAATTTGGGATGATTTTGAAAAAAATTAGTGGAAATTTTTGTAAGTTCGAAGTGAAATTGTGGCATTTTCCGGATAATTTTGTTCAGAAAGTGTGGAAATAAAGAGTGGATGTCTTAGAGAACGAAAGAAAAAGGCACAGGGGAACACCAAAAAATTGAAAAATGTATAAGACCCTAAGGGAAGGAAAGAGATAAGTGGGAGTTAAGTAAGTTTCCCATGCTATTGACTCAAAAGATTTAGAGGAAAGAAATGACAAAGGTTTTTATGAAACCTTGGCAAAGAAACCTTAAGAGGATATGCATTGATGGTGAAGGGTTTAATAATATGTTGAAGATGGCTTGAATTCCAATAAGCAATGATATCTAAGTTAAAAAGATGAATACTTAAGAACCCCTTAGTAATTTATGGAATGAAATTTTTTATTTCAAAGATAAGGATAGTTGGCCTTCTTTAGTAGAGTTCAGAATATGCCCAACAAGGTGTTCACAAGATGCTAAGAAAATTTATAATAAGCTTAGTGTCAAGAAGGGTTTTCATAATCTTATAAAAAAGGAAAGAAAATGTCCCCCTCCCTAGTCAAGGAGGAGTTTTGGAGAGTGAAGAGACTTGGAATCAAATTCTATCCCTTCATGATCAACAAAGGTAGGATCCTTAGGTGACTCCTCAAACTGAGATATCACTTAAGGCCAATAAAATGATCCAAGTAGCGCCTAGTGAGGAGGGTAGCGAAGGAAGGTTAGGATTATACCTAGTTAAATACCCAAATTCCTCACAATGATGGAAGAAATCCTTTCTAGAATGTTCTCATGAGAAAACATTCGAGATATAACATCTCCCACACCTCCATGTATTGGATACATTAATTTGGCCACCATAACCCTCATATCAACCTCTTGCAGCATTAGTCCACTTTGAAAACTACTCAAATTGCCTCCATGACAATCCATACATGGTTGATACTCACATGGTTGGTACTATAAAAAGGAGTGTATGCCACAAAGAGTCACTAAAACTATAAAATTTGTGAAAAATACTTATGATAAAACTACTTCTATAAATTCCTAAAACCCATGCCCAAATGGTTTATGGTAAAACTACTTCTATAAATTCCTAAAACCCATGCCCAAACTATCTCGACCAAATTGAATTAGTATAAAATGAGGCATAATGGAAGGAATGGTTGCAAGCATTCACACACTAACAAAACTATCCTCCTACCAAAAAAATCAGAGATTATTGTCTCCCTAAGGTTTTTACCTTCAACTATCAAGGAGCCCTTATTCCTTAAATAGCTTCTCCTTTTTCTAATTTGAGGCCTAAGAATTTAATCAAATTTCTACAAAATGTCAAAGCCATTAGACCAAATGTAGGAGCATGGTGAACCATGTGAGGGTGATAAAAGAACAAAGTTGAGTTGCAAGTTATGTGGAAGGGAATTGTTTAGCAACATCACCCACTTGAAATACAATTTTAATAAAATCCCATGGTATGAAGTGGATATTTTCCCTATAGCTACCGTGTGACATTATCCTTATTGTAGAGAAGACAAATCTTAACACTACTAGAAAGAGATATTTGAGGGAGGAATTGAGAAATTGCATGGGAACCACAATCTTTTAAGGGAGAGGGAAACCACCACAACATCTTTTTTTGTATTTATTTATTTAATTTTGGGTAGGCTAATACCCACAAAGGATTTGAATTGATGATCTATCACAAAGATACACTTATTCACCGTCAATCCAAAGCCCGGTGCGCTAGGCCACACTTTTTTAGTGCATTATGATTAATGAATTATTGTTATAGTATCTAGAGGTAATCATTTTATGAGATACCTTTACTTTTATTTTAATCTGATTGTATCATCTTTTGGGGACTTGTGCCTCAAAATAATATTATATTTCATTATCAATAACTAATGTACCATTAAACATTAACAATATCATATTTTATTATCAATCACTAATTTATCATTAAACATCTTATACATTTTATATTGTAATTTTATTTTCTTATCTTATACATCTTATATTGTAATTTTTTGTGATAACATATTTGATAGTGCTATTGCTTTTATATATATATAAGATTCCAAATAATTTCTAATATTTTCCTCCCTATTTCTAATAATTTAAATTTCAAATACAATAATAAAATAATCGAAACAATTACAATAAATATAACATCATTTTTTAGAATGACCATTTAAAAATATTTTAAATTTTTTTATTATGTAAATTTCCACATACCTATTCCTTTTCATTTTGTGTCATTTATGTTTTTCATTTTGTGTCATTTATGTTTAACGTTTCTATTTTATTATTCTATTTTATGATGTTTCATGTATTTACTTTGGGTGCTTAAATCTAATTGCCATAAATGAATTACCTACCGTGGTGGGAAATACATGACATTGATGACTTTATGAGGTTCTATCCAAATCTCTATTGGTTGAATAAAACCTTTGAGGTTTTATTCAAATATTTGTTGAAAATGTTTTTATTTTTAATTTGAATTTATTTTTTTTATTGTATTTTTATAAAAAAAAATTAATTTAATTAATTTAGTTTTATTTTAATTTTGGATCTATTACATTTATATATATATATATAATATATATATATATATATATATATATTTTTTCAAGAAATTTGATATTTTTAAATATAAAGTTAAGATAGATCTAGATTAATTTGATTATTAATTAATTATAATTATAATTACAATTATTAATTTTATGATTTTTATTTTATTTTTATTTTTAGTTTTTATGTGATTTGACCAAGTCAAAACATTTATTTTGAGAAACAAAATGTTTATGAGACATTACATCTTCCCCATATCTTTTTGGGTTTCTATTTAATTTTAAAAAAAATTATAAAATATAATTAAAATATAATATTTATAAAAAAAAAATTGAAATGAGTCGTAGTTTTTGGGCATTAGGTATAGATAAACAAGTTTATTGGCTCATGGTGTTATAACACAACCTATTTACAAGTTAATAATATCCATGGTAAAATGGGGGCAAATATCCATAGTTAAGAATCTTGTATATTGTAAGTATTAAGTTTTTATGTGCTTATTAATTAAATTTAAATATATGGTATGAGAACCCATGTTATTCATGTGGAATATAGCCTATTTAAAGAGGAGAATTAGACCAACCTAGATACATCTTAACTTCGGGGATCTACCAAGCAGCGAGAGGGGATCTACGAAGCGGCGAGAGAGATCAAGATCAAATCTCTTGAGATGCAAACCTGTTTTAGAGTAAAAAGATATTTGATCCCTCTCGGCTCTTGGTAAATCCGGAGTTAAGAGCGAATACCATGAAGTTTTTTTTATTTTAACGTTATTTTTTTATTATTTTTATTTTATTTTCAGGGTGTACAAATATTTTTACATTATTAATTTTATTTTGTTATTTAAACATAGTTACCGAACAAACAACAAAATTATCTAGTAAAATCAACCGATTTTGAAAATGATGATTTAGAATACACCTTTTTTTTTTGGAGAATGCTTATTTTTGACACTTTTTTTTCATCTTGATTTTGAAAAGTGTTAATGCAACATCAACATTTTTTAGTGATTAAAATCTTCCGGAAAATCACATGGAGGATCTAGGTTCACCATGCGGAGATGCAATGGTAAGCATCCAACTTAATAACAAGGAACTTTAAGGGATACAAATTAATATATTCAATAGTTGTTTTTGACTTTTTATTTTAAATTAATTTATTTGATATTAATTTATAATTTTTTTAATTTAATATTTTATGATATTATTATTTTAAATTTATTTATTTATTTTTTTTTATAATATTATAAGACCATCCTAATTTCTATTATTTTTCTTCTAAAAAAAACTATATTAGTGTTAATTGATTTAAAAATAATAATCTTAAGAAATCATCTTAATAATGATAATAATATCACTATTTACTGACCAAGAGGCCAAGGGAGGAAGAAATGGAAGGTGATAAGGGAGCATAAGAAATCAGGGGCAAAAAAAAAACGAAAATCTGGAGCAGCGCAGCGATGGCCTGCACGCAATCCCATAGCCCTGCTCAGCGGACTGGACTGCAGCATTCTAGGCCTTGGCCCCAGCCATGGCCCATCCGAACTCTTCTCAAGAGGATCCTGAGAAAGATTTCTCAGATCTGGTAAAATCTCTCCCTCCTCTGCGCCCTAAACCTGCAGCTTCGAAATTTGTAAAGAAACTTGACATTCTTCAGGAAGTACAGCTTCCACCAACACTTCCTCGCATGGCAGCTCTCTCTCTGGCCAAGAAAGGACTTATTGGACAATTTATTGGATTATGGCCATCACCAAGAACTGTGCAAAGATGGGTTGAACGCAACTGGTCTGATAAGATCCCCGGAAAAATATCAATAAGATTTTGTGGGAAAGGCTATTACACATTTCATTTTGAATCCAAAGCGAACAAGGATCTAATCTTCAGAAACGGGCCTTACTTCATGGACTCAAGAGGCCTTTACCTCAATAAATGGACACCTGACTTTGATCTGGAGCTGGATATTCCCAATGTTGTTCCAGTCTGGGTTCGCCTTCCCCATCTTCTGCTACATTGCTGGGGAGACGAATCGGTCAAGGCAATAGGAAATGCGGTAGGCAAATACATTGATAGAAGCGAACCCAAGGACAATATGCAGGCCTGTGCAAGGATATGTGTTGAGGTGGATCTAGGGAAAGGACTACCTGAAGCTATTAAGTTAAAAGTGGATGATTGGAGTCACATTCAGCAGCTGGACTACGAGCAGATCCCATTCAAATGTAAGGTATGTCATGAATATGGGCACTTTGCGAATAGATGCACTAAGATTACTAATATTGAGAATGAAGAGCAAGATGGACATTGGGAGCCTGTTAAAAAAAAAAAATCTAACCCCCCTGCTAAACCTGCACCAAATCCTGACATCCCTGGATCTTCCTCCCAGCGTCCTCCTTCCCCCTCTCCCCTCCCCTCTGGCCTCTCCCAAGATCCGCCAATCCCTTCCTCCTCCAACCCCTTTCTCATCCTATCCACGGAAGATCCCCTGCCCGAAACCCCCTCCTCGGAGCCACCCAAACCCTCTCAACACCCATTAACCTCTTCTCAGCCCTCCCTTGAGGCCCCTCCTTCCAGATCTACCAGAAGTTCCTCCAAAGAGCACGGAACCACAAGTGATGTTCATAAGAAACCAGGTCCAGGCAGAAAATTGGCCAAGCAGCATAGAGATGAAAATGCCCAGAAGGACATAGCAATGGGCTTTCAAACTCCAATGGAATCCTTCATTATTGGACACCACGAGAAAGAAGCAACAGGGAAAGATCCTGAGAGGCGAGCACCTCTTCGCACGCCTAATGCATCATGATGAAAGTTCTTTCATGGAATAGTAGGGGTTTAGGGCACCCCTCTAAAATAGCAGCCCTGAGAGATCTTCTTCATAATGAGAAGCCTGAAATAATGTTGGTCCAAGAGACAAAACAAGATCAGCAAGAAATGAAAAAGATTATTGACCATCAGAAGCAATACTTAGGAGTCTTTAGCAGCTCCAGAGAAGCCTCTAGAGGGATAGTTACCATTTGGGATAGCCATAGATGGATTTGTGACTCAGCTATCATCAACCAAAATTGGATCAGAACCAAACTTGATAGTAGAACGGGGGATAGGAGTGTAGTCATATACAATGTATATGTACCCAATCACTATAGAGAAAAGGAAATCTGTTGGGACAACTTGAAGGAAAGCATTGAAAGCGAAAGCACCACAAATCTTATAATTGTCGGAGACTTTAATCTGATCCTGCATGCTAATGAAAAAAGAGGAGGAAATTTTACTCATGACCCTTTTAGAAATCAGCTGGAAGCAATTATACAGGAGAATGAGTTGGTGGATATAATTCCAAAAAATCGCAGGTATACTTGGAGCAACCGAAGAATGGGAGCTGGCAACATCATGGAACGCCTGGACAGATTTCTAGTGAACATATCCTTCCTTTCTACCTTTGCTGTAGGATACACCAGCATTCTTAGCACCTCTGCCTCCGATTATTACCCTGTCTCTCTAACGTTGGAGTCTCATCAACCTCTTGGACCGATCCCCTTTAAATTTAGCCCGTTATGGACCCGAAATTCTACAGTCAGAGTGATTGTCGAAATTTCATGGAGACAACATGTAGAGGGGTTGCCAAGTTACATATGGGAGACTAAAATTAAGAATGTCAAGAGAGCTCTTAAAGATTGGGCCAGAGACAGCTATCAGGAACCAGAGGAGACAAAAAAGAAAGTCAAGAAAGCTTTAGAAGAGGTGCAAACACAGATAGAGGAGCATGGTCTCTCCCAACAATACAAAGACCAGGAGAACGCTTTGCATGAGCAGCTTAAGCATGCCAACAAAGAGGAAGAAATTAAGTGGAGGACCAAATCCAGGCAATTATGGCTACAGGGAGGAGACAAAAACACAGTCTATTTCCACAAACAAGCCATTGCTCGTAAGATCAGGAATAATGTCAACTCAATCATCGACAATGAAGGGAACAGGTACAGCAATCAAGAGGACATAAAGAAGGCTGCTTCCACCCACTACAAGGATCTTCTTACTGAAACCCAAGGAGTGGAAGATTACTCTGATTTGCTACAGTATCTACCTAAGGGCGTCACCAAGGAGCTAAATGACACGCTAAACCGTGAAAATGATGAAGAGGAGATCAAAAGAACAATCTGGACTCTACAACCAGACAAGGCGCCTGGGCCTGACAGATTTCCCATTTGCTTCTTTAGGGAGTTCTAGAGTCTGATCAAGAAATATTTAACAAAAATGCTCAGATGGGTGCAAAAAAAAGGAAAAATGGGAGGATTCACCAACTCCACCTTCCTTGCACTCATACCTAAAGATAATAGGCCCACCTCCTTCTCCAGATTTCGGCCCATATACCTCTGCAACTCCTCTTACAAAATTTTCAAAAAAAAATTAGCCATGAGACTCAAGCCTTCTCTTCCATCTCTAATATCTAAAATCAAGGTGGATTAATATCTAATGGACATATTCATGACTCCATAATATTGGTTCAAGAAGCCATCCACTCAAGCCTCTCTAAGCAGGAGAAAGGATTTGTGCTAAAACTCGATTTAGCAAAATGCCTTTGATCGAGTAAGGCATTCCTTCTTATTCATTGTCCTAAAAAAGATGGGCTTTGACTCTTCCTTCATCAATACCATTGTTGCCTGCATTTCTGGACCATGGATCTCTCCCCTGATAAATGGCTGCCCTTGTGAAGCCTTCTAATCCTCTAGGAGCCTTAGACAAGGCTGCCCTCTATCCCCTTATCTCTTCATTCTCATGGCAGAATCCTTCAGTAAAGCCTTGGATCATAACAGAAGGGTGGGTCTCATAACCGGAATCAAATATGAAAACGGAGTCAAGAACATCAATCATTCTCAATTCGCAAATGATACTCTTTTGATTGGGGGAGCATTGACAACTATTGTAGGGCGATTTAAGAACCTGCTTGACCAATATATGGAGTGCTCAAGAGGGGCTGTAAATTTTCAAAAAAGTTGTGTCTATGGATGGAATATAGCAAATCAAGCGGCCCACAACATAGCTAGCATTTTTGGTGTCACATACAAAATGGAATGGGAACATTTTTCTTACTTAGGCATGCTAGTGAGTTTGGGACATCTGAAGGCGGAGACCTGGAACGAGATCATCGACAAAGTAAAAAAAAAAAAATACAGCAGTGGGGGACACTCTGGCTTAATCCGGCAGGCAGACTCATCCTTCTCAAATCAGGTATAACTTATCTTCCTCTTTACCGCTTTGCTCTTTATCAAGCTCCCGCCACTTTCCATCACAAATTGGAAGTCGCCCTTCGTCATTTTCTCTGGCAAGGGGGAAAGAAAGAAAAGAGTAGGTTCAACTTGGTAAATTGGAAAAAATTTATCCAATCTCAAGACAGAGGGGGCCTAGGAATCAGAGCCCCAAAAATCCTCAACTTAGCCCTTGGGGTGAAAATGGTTTGGAGGTTAATTACTGGACCCATAGCTTAGTGGAAACAGGTTATGGAGACCAAATACCTCAACTCTCCCAGACAAAAGCTTCTTGATTCCAATATACCTAACAGAGAATCCTCCAAAATCTGGCGTCTATGCAAGAAAGCCCTTCATATCCTCAAGCAAAACTCTTCGAAGGTTCCTGGGGGGGGAGGAAAGCATCAACTTTGCTTCAGATAGGATCATGGGACTCCCTCCTTTGAATACCAATGAGGATGTCGTTCCCATCATCAACTTCCTTAACAGCAGAGGCCTTCACAATCTGGATCAAATCTCCAACTGGGATCCATGCTCCCATGCTTGGACAGGCTGGTACTTCCCTGACATCCCTGCGGCTATGGAAGTCGCCCTTCGTCATTTTCTCTAGCAAGGGGGAAAGAAAGAAAAGAGCAGGTTCAACTTGGTAAATTGGAAAAATTTTATCCAATCTCAAGACAGAGGGGGCCTAGGAATCAGAGCCCCAAAAATCCTCAACTTAGCCCTTGGGGTGAAAATGGTTTGGAGGTTAATTACTGGACCCATAGCTTGGTGGAAACAGGTTATGGAGACCAAATACCTCAACTCTCCCAGACAAAAGCTTCTTGATTCCAATATACCTAACAGAGAATCCTCCAAAATCTGGCGTCTATGCAAGAAAGCCCTTCATATCCTCAAGCAAAACTCTTCGAAGGTTCCTGGGGGGGGAAAGCATCAATTTTGCTTCAGATAGGATCATGGGACTCCCTCCTTTGAATACGAATGAGGATGTCGTTCCCATCATCAACTTCCTTAACAGCAGAGGCCTTCATAATCTGGATCAAATCTCCAACTGGGATCCATGCTCCCATGCTTGGACAGGCTGGTACTTCCCTGACATCCCTGCGGCTATAGAAGCCAACCTCAATTCCCTTAAGAAGCATCTCCATAACAGGGCCCCAATTAAAAAAGATGGAGTCGACAGCTTCCGTTGGGACCCCTCAGGATCTATATATACTATAAAATCAGACCATCATCATATCTGCAACAACACTTTCTAGATGCCCCTGTGGAATCATTGGAAAATTGTTTGGAGAACAGAAGCCCTTCCAAAGATAAAAAATTTTATATGGCTCCTCTTAAAAGGAAAAATTCTTACAGCAGAGAACTTAATTAAAAGAGGAATCAACGGCCCTTCAAGATGTCCCAACTGCTGCAACGCTGAAGAAACAATGCATCATTTATTTGTAGAGTGCCCATTTGCTAGCGAATGCTGGAGACAACTATCCTCCCTTGGCAACACAACTTGGAATCCTCAACATAGCATAGCCGAGACAATTTATATCTGGAAGAAAATCTTCCCTTGGAGAGAAAAAAGGAGTAGTTTGGTGAAAAGAGTCTAGGACACTCTCCCTCATACTCTGCTGTGGCGAATTTGACTCTCTCTTCTTCGATGGAGCCTCCAAATCAAATCCAGGTCTAGCTGGAGCAGGGGGTCTAATCCTTGATGAAAATGGGGAGCATATTCTCAGCTATGAATGGAGTTTAGGTAAGAGAACTAATAACAATGCTGAAGCCTTGGCATTGTATCAAGGCCTCATCCAAATGAGCAATATGGGAATCAAAAGAGCTAAGGTATTTGGGGATTCCTCAATCATCATTCGCTTAATGATTCACCAACGGAACTCACCCAACACCATACTGCAGCAAGTTAACTCTTGTAATCGGCTCCTTCTTCAGAAATTTGAAGAGATTCAATTTTATCATTTCCTCCGTAATATAAATAAGGAGGCGGACAATAGAGCAAACAAAGCATGCGGAAGGCATGTTGGCACCCTCAGATGCAACTCTTCTAAGAGTTATCAACCTATTCCATGAGGACAAAATCCACCAGCAGTGTCTTGTTCAACACCGTTGATGAAGCGTGCGAGATTGGTATGACGCGGACTAGCAACAAGACGAATCTCTGTAGCTCTGTTGTAGAGCTTCAAGTAACAATCTCCTCAAGTAAAATCAACAATCCAACTGACGGCGGCATAAGATACAGTAGAAGGCTAAAATCAAATCTCTTGCAGCCCAACAATCTTCCCGTGATCTGTCCTCCTCTAATCCGATCTCTCTCCTCGCATCGGGCTATTTCAACCCCTCACCTCCAGACTCTCAGCACTGAGCTGTATGTTCCCTGTTTTGAAGTTCCTTTGAGACGCTACACTCTCTGGGTCCCTGCGCACGCAGCCCTCTCTGCTTTGGTGCCTACGAAGCGACTACAGGAGAGCCTTCATCTAGCTCGCCCTAATCCCACCTAGGTATATCATTCTTGCAGAGCTTTTTTCTTTCTTACTAACACACTCTGTCTCCTCCTTCTCTTCAGGCTTGCGATTCTTTTGTCCAGCATTTACAGTATCCCTTGCCATTAGCAAGGCTCTTTTGACAATTATCATTGTCCCTCTGAGCGGCTGCTTCAACAGCGTTTATTCAGTTGCACCATCGATTATAAATCCGCTCAGGAGCCCTACCGCGTAGCTTTCTTGGCCTTCAATTCGGAAATTCTCATATCTGCTGGAATCTCAGACTTGGCAGCGCCCCACAGAATTCTCAGTAACCTCCTTCCCGCTTCCACGCACACCATCGCAGAGCGACCCACCTTTTTCCTTGAAATTCGTTGTCCAGGCCCAAGCCATCTCTCTATAGCTATTATGGCTCGCAGTGAAGATTGTCTGCACTGCGCAGACCTGCAAGCTGAGCTCGAAGAAGTTAGGACTAAACAGTCCATTTTGGAGGAGCAGCAGAGGCTCCTAGAATCTAGAATGGAAGAGCAGAATCGTCGGTTAGAAGATCAGAATCGAAGGATTGAAGACCAGAACCGTATCATGAACGAAAAATATAGGGCTGAAATTGACCTTTTCTTGCACAGAGTTTCCTCTCTGCAAGAACAGTTCCGCCAACTTTCAAATCATTGTAGTCATGCAGAAGAATCAATTTCTATCCTTCAATGCATGATGTAAAAGAAAAACTCGGTCACAAGCAGTTCTTCGAGTGCCAAGAAGGAAGGAGTGGACAAGCAGCCAGAGGAGTCCACCGCAAGACAAATTCGCCATATAGTCATAGATTAAATGTTCTGCAAATGTCTTCTCTTGTTTTTTAAATTTGTAAGAAGCTATAGTTGCAAAGTCATAGTTCGTAGCAAAAACAATAGGAAAAAGATCAAGAAGATATTCCCTTTTTGTAAATCTCTTGATCAAGTCAGCCACTGGAATCCAATGTATCTAAGGAGACTGAACTCCCTTATCTTTTTCAAACAGTAATACAGCAACCGAATTTGTCAAAAAAAAAAAATTAATAATAATAATATCACTATTTACTTAAATGTTCTCATGAGAAGACATTTGAGATATAACATCTCCCCACACCTCCATGTATTGGATACATTAATTTGGCCACCATAACCCTCATATCAACCTCTTGCAGCATTAGTCCACTTCAAAAGCTACTCAATTTGCCTCCATGACAATCCATACATGGTTGATACTCACATGGTTGGTAGTATAAAAGAAGTGTATGCCACAAAGAGTCACTAAAACTATAAAATTTGTGAAAATTACATGCTCATGAGCAGGGTTTATGGTAAAACTTCTTCTATAAATTCCTAAAACCCATGCCCAAACTATCTCGACCAAATTGAATTAGTATAAAATGAGTCATAATGGAAGGAATGGTTGCAAGCATTTAGGCACTAACAAAACTATCCTCCTACTAGAAAAATCAGAGGTTATTGTCTCCCTGAGGTTTTTACCTTCAACTTTCAAGGAGCCCTTATTCCTTAAATATCTTCTCCTTTTTCTAATTTGAGGCCTAAGAATTTAATCAAATCTCTACAAAATGTCAAAGCCATTAGACCAAATGTAGGAGCATGGTGAACCATGTGAGGGTGATAAAAGAACAAAGTTGAGTTGCAAGCTATGTGGAATAGAATTGTTTAGCAACATTACCCACTTGAAATACAATTTTAATAAAATCCCATGGTATGAAGTGGATATTTTCCCTATAACTACCTTGTGACATTATCCTTACTGTAGGGAACACAAATCTTAACACTACTAGAAAGAGATATTTGAGGGAGGAATTGAGAAATTGCATGGGAACCACAAACTTCTCAAGGGAGAGGGAAACTGCCACAACATCTTTTTTATTTATTTATTTAATTTTGGGTAGGCTAATACCCACAAAGGATTTGAATTGATGACCTATCACAAAGATACACCCATTCACTTTCAATCCAAAGCCCCATGGGCTAGGCCACATTTTTTTAGTGCATTATGATTAATGGATTATTGTTACAATATCTAGAGATAATCATTTTGTGCGATACCTTTACTTTTGTTTTGATCTGATTTTATTATCTTTTGGGGACTTGTGCCTCAAAGCAATATCATATTTCATTATCAATAACTAATATACCATTGAACATCAACAACATCATATTTTATTATCAATCACTAATGTACCATTAAACATCTTATACATTTTATATTGTAGTTTTATTTTCATATTTTTGTGATAACATATTTGATGCTAATATTACTTTTAAAAAATATATATTTATATTTATATTTTTATGAGTTTCCAAATAATTTCTAATATTTTCCTCCATATTACCAATAATTTAAATTTCAAATACAATAATAAAATAATCGAAACAGTTACAATCAATATAACACGAGTTTTTAAAATGATCATTTAAAAAATATTTGAAATATTTCCTTATTCCATCGTGTAAATTTCCAGATCCCCTATTCTTTTTCATTTTGTGTCATTTATGTTTAACGTTTCTATAATTTTTATTATTCTATTTTATGAAGTTCTTTTAGTGGGATATTTCAATGCTAGAACAAAAAAAAATCAAGCCAGCATTCTTTGTTGCAAAGAGGATAACAATTCTATTTGGCTCACTGAAGAGGAGAATCCCCAATGGGTGAGGTGTTCAGAAGATGACAAAGTTAGCAATCATTTTGGAGATGAGTTGCTTACACTGTGTGGGGCTTTCAACCTAATTATTTGCAATGGTCTAGATAGATGGAAAAGGTCTGAGAACTTCACTTGCAACACATACAATGGGGCAAGTGTCATTGACTATGTGATGTGATCACAAAGCTTAATAGAAAAGATAGATGAAGTTAGTATTGGAGAGCATATTTGGGACTTAAAATCAGACCATAACCCAATTTTTATAAGGTTATCATGGTTAGAAGAAAGGCAGCATAAGAGGAAAACCCAATGCTCTTGCCAATCACTATCAGGGGGCAAAATTATTCTAACACAAAAAAATGCTACTATCTTCAAGACAATGTTAGAGAGATTAATTTAGTAAGAGAAAATTGGTTTCAAACGCTTCAGCAGCCATGACTTAACAAATATAATCGAAAGTGCACTTGAGAAGTGCAAAAGAGCAAAAAACAGGAAATCAAAATCAAATTGCTTTCCTATAAATGCTTGGTTTGATGAGGAATGCAAAATGGCAAGGAGAACCTTGAAAAAGGTAGGAAAAGAGAAGATGAATATAAAGTTATATAAGAAGATACTAAAAAAGAAAAAATATGAGTTCATGCAAACAAGGAGAGAAGAGTTAATATATTTAAGCAAGAATAATCCAAAGATTTTTGGTAGGAACTGCAACCAAGGAAGAAGCAAATTGAAAATAATATTACAGCCAAACAATGGTTTGATTATGCAAGACAACTCTATGAGAAAGAATCTGAGGCAGAGTCCCCCCTAGGATCAACACAAATTCAAATTTCTTCACATTATAGGAGGTGGAGAATGGAATTAAGAAACTTAAAATAGGAAAGGCAAAGGACTTGGTTGAACTTCAAGCAGAATATCTAAAATGGGGAATGAATGCTCTTGCACTGCACATCATGAAAATATTCAACAACATTATTCAGCAGGGATTCCTAAGAGACTGGACAACTAGCCTAGAAATACCCCTTTGTTGGCTTATATGGTCCTGACCCAGGTTCGGAAGAATTATTTAGCCAAGAAAATCCTGCAGCTACCAGCCCTTTCAGCAACAACCCGCGAAGCGCGGACTGAGGTCTCACCCGAGGTAGCAGGGGAGGGTGCTAGAACTAGGTTTCCGCACCATTGGGATGTCTAGATGTGGTTTGGAGGCTTCGCGCCCCGTTCTGCAGCTTCGCACTGCACTGTATTCGTGCAGATCCAAAATACATCTTACTGTCTATTAATGCACAGTCTACAGATCTAATCTAGAGGAGGAAGTATTGCAACCCGGATCTACTTTAAAGTGGTCTTTAAGAAAACATTTATCACTTTTATTCAGTTCACAGATTAAGATTTAAACCCAGATTCACAAGTATTCAATAAGCAGTGCGCATAAATCAAAGCAGTCTTATTAACCATACAAAATGTCAGGTTCACGATAATTTAGAGATCAAAAATAATTCTTAGAATGACCTTATCTTTATTTCCACTTCTCACCTATACAACCAGATCTGCCCTACGCACTCCATTGTAGGGGCCCACGCACACAGCTGCGAACTCTTCCAGGCCTCTATGCACACATCTGCAGAGCCTCTATCCTCTACCCAAACCCTTGACTTGGACTTACAGATGCTTTCAGAGTGCTTCCCTCAACAACCCATTACAATTTAGATCCAAGATCATGCCCCAACAAGAACTGTCTTTTCCTCATAGAGTTGTGCTATATTTATACCTTCCTATGGTCCACGGACTGACTTACTTCCTATTATTTTACATTATTTCTTGGGCAGACAACCCTTTGACTTGACCTTTTACATTTCGCGCTCCGCATACTTCAGAATTTTTACAATAATTTAATCCTAATTTCTAGGCTCTCTACTCCAAAACCGTTACGCGGGACCTCCGCTACCCAACAGTCCCCCAACACAATCATTGTGACTCGTCCCAAGTCACTCGCCGGCACGGCTAGACGCTCTGCCTTGGCTTTGTGGTTCACCTCCCTTTGAGTGACGCTCATTATCTTGCTGCTCCCTCGTTGTCTCCTGCAACGCTTCGTCCAGCTCCAACTTCGTTGTTTCTCCCACTTCTCACAACCGATAATGCTCATTATGCTCTACTCGGTTAACACAGAACACCCCCTCAAAATATTTTAGTGCGAGTGGAGGAGTCGCTTATGGGACGCCCTGGTACCACCACAGCCACTTTCGACCTTTGTATCTTCTCTTCGTACTGCCTGTTGCAGCTTGTGTTGCAATTTTGCAAGACCCTTGTTGTTGTCTGCAAGATCCCCATTTTTAAGGGGCCGCAGAGCTGACTTATTAACTGCATATCTACCTGTGGTCTCTGTTTGTTGATCCTTTTTCTTGTCTATTATAGTTCGTCAGCCTGCCCCTAAGGGGGGTGACAACATCCAAACCAATTCTGCTTCATGTCTCCCCTTTTCCAGTACATCCTCTATTATTGATGCGGCAGTCTGTGGGGTGCCTACAGCTATCAACACCATACTCCTTAGAGAGTCCTACTTCTTCAGCGGCCATATCACCACCCTCGGGCTTACTTCTTATGCAGAGAGAATGAATAGCTCCATATCGATACCCAGTATATGTTTTTCACAAGCGTAGGTCACCCAGTGGATGCTCCTCAGCGATTTATACGGCATGTGAATTTCAAATTTACTGATTCCTGCCTATTCTATCATCCTCATGTAAAATCTGTGGCATCTCGTTCCATATCTAGCTCGTATTGTTCCACTTAATTTCCCGTCGCCTGCTCTCTTTTACCATAATACAGACATCTTGTCATGAATAGTGCTATCAATGGTCATCGTTCCTCTTATCGGCGCATCCGCATGATTTGTCTTGCACAACTGCGACCCTCCTGTTTGGCCAAATTGACACGCACCCTGGTATTTGTGCATCAGTCCCCCAAACTTCTTTATTGTCCCGCGATCTCTTTCAACTGGTTGGAGCGGTGAGACTACCCTTTGAATGGTTAGTCAGGCGGTCGGCCCGCCCGTGTAGAGTTTCAGGCGACTTCCATTCACTCTTCTCGGGAAGGGGTATCCATTGAGTTTGGCAAGTTGAACCGCATCCCCATTGGTAACTTCTTTGACGACATAGGGTCCCAACCAATGCATGCGAAGTTTTCTCGGGAACTTCTCGAACTTACTGTCATATAGTAATACTAGATCGTTTTCCTTGAAAGTTCGCACCTTGATATGGCGGTCATGCCTTGCTTTCTTGCGCTGTTTCTGCACTTGCTGATGGAATCCTGCCAAAAATCGTTCCTCCTCCAGTTCTTCTAGTTGTGCGAGCCTTTCTTCCAATGCCCTGCGGTCTGCCATACCTGTGATTGTCACGATCTGCAGACTAGGCACAATATATTCCATAGGTATAATGGTTTCTTTGCCATAGACTAACTCAAACAGTGTCTGGCTTGTCAACTTCTTGCACGTGGGTCGGTATGCCCATAGCACTATAGGGATGTGCAAGTCCCATTCATTTTGTTGCGCATTACAGACCTTAGTCAACGCAATCTCCAAAACTTTTTTGAATGCCTCAACAGTCCCATTTTCTTGTGGGTGGTATGGCATACTCTATTTGTGATATATTTGGAATTCCTCAGTCAGTGCGCTGATCGTTTCATTCAGAAAATGCATTCCCCTATCACTCATGAGAATTTTGGGACATCCAAACCTGGTCAGTATGTTCTCGAATAAGAACTTCACTGTTGTCACAGCCATGCAATCCTTTACCGACTGTGCTTCTACCCATCAGGTCAAATATTCAGTCGCGGTGATGATATAGCACGTGCCTGTCTTTCCTCGCGGTTCAATAGGCCCGCTGAAGTCAATTGCCCATTTCTCAAATGGTTGTAGTGTCATCTGTGGCTGGAGCAGCATTTCATCCCTCCGCGATGCTTTCCCCATCCATTGAAATATATCGTAGGCACGACAATATGCTTTCGAATCTTGATGCAAGGTGGGCCACCATAATCCTGTGCGAAGAATCTTCTGGGTTGTGGAATCTTCTGGGTTGTGGCGCAACCCGCATAATTTCCACCAGCAACCCCCCCATGTGCTTCGACCAGGATATGTCCTCGCTAGAACTCTAGGACATATCTACGTAATATTTCATCGTTGCCCATTTTGTAGAGGTGTCCTACAATCACGGTGAAGTATGCTACGCATATCACCAATTCCTTATTTTGTTGAACAGAATATCCCTGCGCCATAGTTCTTGTCGTTAAGAAGTGGATTATATCTTCAAAGTGACCATATGCTACGTGCACTACATATAGCTATGCATCCGGGAGTCCATCCTCTAGATTTGTGAGTTCTTCGCCAGTCTCAATTCGGGACAAGTGATCGAGGCCTATGTTTAGACGTCCCGGCTTTATGATGACCTCAAAGTCATACTCCTGGAATAACAATAAGCATCTACAAATGCGCCCCCCCAACACAGGCTTGTTCACTAGGTATTTTAACGCCAAGTGATTGTATACATCTTAAAGTGGCCTCCAAGCAGGTAGTGGCGGAATTTTTGAAGCATGTATACCATCGCTAATCCCTCGTGTTCAATAGTGGAGTAATTATTCTTAGCTTTTGACAATCGGTGACTTGCGAATGCAATTGGGTGGTCCATTCCCTCCGCTCCTGGTTGAGTAAGTATCGCCCCCAGTGTGATACACGACGCGTCGACATGCACATGAAACTCGACGTCCCATTTCAGAAAGGCCAATATAGGGGTTGTTTCCATCTTTTCCTTGAGCTTCTCCAGACTTTTGTTTCATTCCTCATTCCAACAATAAGTAGCATCCTTCTTCAACAATTGTTCCATCGAAGTTGTGATCTAGGTGTAGCTTTTAATGAACTTCTGATAGTAGCCCATGTGTCTGAGTGTGGCACGAAGTTGTTTGGCACTTCGTGGCGCTTGTAGATTGAGTATGACAACGATCTTTGCCAGATCCACCATCAAGCCTTGCTTATAGACCACATGGCCCAACAAGTTCCCGAATGGGACAAGGAAAGTACACTTCTTTAAGTTTAGTGCAATCTGGTGTCAATGGAAAGTATCCAGCATTAACCGTAAGCCCGCTACGTGCTTCTTAACCCGTCCAAACATTGTCCAATCATCAAGATAGACCTCTAAGAACTTGTGTATAAATTCTTTGAATGTCGCTACCACTATTCGTGAAAATATCGTCGGTGCATTCTTCAGTACAAAGGGCATCACTGTGTACTGAAAGAAACCCCATTCAGTGGTGAACATCGTTTTTCTCCTATCCTCTGGCATGATCTTGATCTGGTGGTATCCTGAGAATCCATCCGTGAAGGAGTAGGCTTCCTACCCCCCACAGTTTCCAGTACCTCATCTGTAAGCGGAGTTGGAAATGGATCGTTAATGTAGGCATCATTGAGCTTCCTAATATCTACGCAGATACGAATCTCACCCTTCTTTTTCTTCTCCTGCACAACCATCGAACTTACCCAATCAGACTCCTCGATTGGTTCAATGGTTTGCACTACCAACATCTTGTCCAATTCTTCATGGACCTTTGCTTTATAGTTTGGGTTCAATCAGTTGGGTCGTTGCTTAACTGGTTTCACGTATGGCTTCAATGTTATCTTCATCATTCCAGGTCTCCTAGGATCCCTTTTATCTCTGTGATTTTTGTTGGGAATAAATATTGGTATTCGCGAAGCAATTCAACGACCTTCTCCACTATGGCATAGTCCCAATAGTCCCCAAGTGTTGCATACTTCGACTCGTCTTCTGTTTCAATATTGACTTGTCCCATTTTCAATGGCATCATGATATCTGGATCTTCGATTTCGGGTCAGCGCACCTCACGGATCCCCTCTGATTCTGCAATACTGACATTTCACGGATCCTCCTCATCATCTTCTGCTTGGACATTATAGCATTCAAGAACCTAGCTCAGCTATCAGGACCAGTCGGGCTACGCAGTTTCTTTTGGTTCCAGTGACATCTTGAAAATGGTGGCCCTTACCAGCTGTAACGTGTCGTCCATGGGGTCCATCCATTGATCTTCAAAGAGGAATGTCGACAAAAACCCTTCGTGCAAGATATCCCACTCGTCTATGTCGTTCTGAAGCTCTGCTTCAGTATACCAGTTTCTGGGAATGATGTCCAAGGTGTGATAAAATAAGTGCAGCCATTCTGGCTGAGGTTCTTCACCATAGGCTTTCATCCATCTGGTAAGGTGCATGCGCGGGTCATCACGTCCATCGTATTTCTTCGTTAGGCATAATTCTGGCTTCCCAAATCTGATCTTCATCATACGTCTGTAGGCACACCAATCTTCGAACATCCCTTCATGTGTTCCCCACCATCACGCAGGCGTCGCGCACAATGCCCACCTCATCGCATCAAACCTCTGGTACCAAATTTGGTCAGGAATTTGTCTATTATTGTTAGCCCATCATACGTCGACATTTCGCGATCTTGGGCCTTCACGCAATACAGAGATTTAGTCACCATGTTGCAATGTAGTGTGGTCACTCCGTTCAACCTGTTGTGCCACAACTCATCTTCCTCATCTAACTCAGAAGTGCAGGATTCTCCATAGCCTCATGATATTCTTCTATCCTCCGTTTTCTTGACCCCTTCTCGCCTTTGCGCAACCATTCTGTAACTACAATTTGTGTCGTCGTCGCTTTCCCTGTCGCGCACAGGTTCAATGTAGCGCGGTCCTTCAACCGGATCTAGCGAAATGACCACGCGAAGCGACTTTGTTTCAAATACCGTTGTATGCTTCTTTAAATTAATAATCTCGTTCATTTCGGTGGCCTAGTCTATCCCTAACAATGTAGGATAGGGCATACTTTCATCCATGAGCTCAATAACTTCAAAGTCTATCCGAGTACTTGCGCCATCAAGGTCTACTGTAACTCCTTGTAGCCTTCCCATGGGCAGCATCTTCTGTTGATTTTCCATCTGTAGTTGGATAGGGGACCATTGTAGCGTAGGCTTACCCATGCGCTCCCAAGTCTGTTTAGGCAGTACGTTGGCATCTGAACCTAGAACCAGAATGACCTGATCCATTTCATACTCATCGATCTATGTTGTTAATCGCATTTCCCTCTCGGTTCGTGATGCATGTCTTCCCAAATTTCGAACGACGTGAGGTTCACTCCATCCTGTGCATCTATTTATCAACTCCTACAAGCATTTAACTGCCCTGTTGTCACGAAGCAATTTTATACATGTCTCTAAAAAGGTAGTTATCATCGAGGCATCCTTATCTGCCTCCGACTGATCCCTACTACTTGGAGTAGAGACCTCTGCAAAGCTCCCCCAAGCTTCTAGACATGTCTCCTTGCAGTCCCTAAGTTCCTTTCATCCGCTCCTATGGCCATGCCACTTCTCAGTATCATGTTGAATTTGGGATCTTCCTCGCGAGGTTCGGACCTCATCATTTGCACATTTTGGGTCGTTGTTGGTTTCATTGTCCTTTTTTCGTGAATCTGTGCTATCAGCGTAGGACAATCTATCAGTGCATGATCGAATTGCTCACATAAATTGCGCAAAATTATAGTTGGGTTGGTACAATCCCACGTGTAATGTCCTGGTCCCCCACAGTTGTAGCAAATTAGCTTCCCGTGACCCCTTCCTGGCCCCATTCTGCCTTGTCCTCATCCTCAGCCCTGGAACCCACCACGCTTGATAGTTACGGTGGATCCTAACCTCACACCTTAGTTTGCATTCTGTAAGTAGGTGACTAGTCCATTAACAATTGGTAGCTATGACAGTCTCTTTCCTCGTGGCCCACCAACCTGCAAAAGTTGCAAAATAGTTGTTGGGGGGTCTAGTTGTATTTTGGTAATAGATGACAGTTATCAATGTTGTGCTTTCCTCCCACCTGATAGATTGTGCACCAGAGTGGGGCTTTGGTGCTTGGTCCTATCTGTGCCTCTGGTCGCAATAGGGTTGGACCCCTTGTTGCCAAAAGATTCACTGAGGCCGGGCAGTGATCTTTATTGTGTCCCTGGCTTCTGCACTTTATGCACCATACTTCTTCCCGGACTTCCGGTCGCGGTACTTGTTCTTGTTTTAACTTCTTCATTTCCAAACACAAATTTTGGATCTGCACTTGCATTCGTTGAAATCCCAACCCGGGGTCTTGTAACAGAGTTTCGTGTAACCTCATTGCAGTCTCTAGTGCTTCGGCCTGGGTTGAGATCTTCTGTTGTGATAAAGCCATCCTCAGATGTGGTGTTAAGGATGGCATAAACCAAGCGCGGTGTTGTGCATCCGTCAATGTCATGTTAGCCTCGCGAATAGTACTTTTCAGTCTTTGGTCCAAATCCCAAGAGGTTTCACTAGGCATCATCGCAATCTCTTTAAACCCTATAATCAACTGTGTTTCTGACTTTGGCTGGCTAAACTCCTTCTTCAATTCAGTTTGGATTTCTTCTGTCCCCGCCGTTGGGTGATCATTTGAGTACTTTATGTACCATGTTAGTGCTCGATCCTGGAGCATGCTGACTAAGGTAGCCTTTCTGATATTATCATCCGCAATTCGTTGCGCGTTCCATACGGATGTTAACACGAGCTAGAATTGTTCCAGGTCTTTGCCTCTTGCTTCTTTGAATATCGGTAACTGGATCGCGCTCATCATTGTTACCCTTGAACTATTATTGTTCCTGGTCCCTTCACTCCTTTTGTTCTTTTCTCTATAGAGTCCCCACGTTTCACACCAAACACCCCTTAGGCAGATCCTGGTCTTGGCAACAAAACCATTTGTTAGCTTATATGGGCCTGATCCAGGTTCAGAAGAATTATTTATCCAAGCAAATCTTGCAGCTACCGGCCCTTTCGGCAACAGCCAGCGAAGCGCGAACTGTGGTCTCACTCGAGGTAGCAGGAGAGGGTGCTGGAACCAGGTTTCTGCACCCCTGGGATGTCTAGATGTGGTTTGCAGGCTTCGCACCTCGTTCTGCAGCTTCGTGTTGCGTTGTATTCACGTAGATTCGGAATACCTCTTACTGTCTATTAAGGCGCAATCTACAAATTTAATCTAGAGGAGGAAGTATTGCAACCCGGATCTACTTTAAAGTGGTCTTTAAGCAAACATTTATCACTTTTATTCAGTTCGCAGATTAAGATTTAAACCCAGATTCACAAGTATTCAATAAGCAGTGCACATAAATCAAAACAGTCTTATTAACCATACAAAATGCCAGATTCGCGATAATTCATAGATCACAAATAATTCTCAGAATGAACTTATCTTTATTTCCACTTCTCACCTGTACAACCAGATTCGCCCTGCGCACTTAGCTGCAGGGGTCCGTGAACACAGCTGCAGACTCTTCCAAGCCTCTGCGCACACAGCTGCAGAGCCTCTATCCTCTACCAAAAACCTCGACTTGTACTTACATACACTTTCAGAGTGCTTCCCTCAACAACTCATTACAATTTAGATCTAAGATCATGCCCCAACAAGAACTGTCTTTTCCTCATAGAGCTGTGCTCTATTTATACCTTCCTATGGTCCGCGGACCGACTTACTTCCTATTATTTTACATTATTTCTTGGGGGGACAACCCTTTGACTCTACCTTTTACATTTCGCGCTCTGCATACTTCGGAGTTTTTACAATAATTTAATCCTAATTTCTAGGCTTTCTGCTCCAAAACCGTTACATGGGACCTCAGCTACCCAACACCCTTTTTAAAAGTGGACATTAGTAATCCATCCAACTATAGAACAATTATGATCAATCCTTTGTTTGCAAAGCTTTTCGGTAGCATGGTAGAAGACAGAATTAGCAAGTGGGCAGAAGTAAAAGAAAAGAGGGCAAGAGGACAAGTGGGTTTTAGGCTAAAACATTCTACAGTGGATCATGCCATCACGTTGAGACACATTGTTGAAAAAGTTTGGGAGGACATGCTATCACTTAAAAAAAATCTAATATATGTAACTTCTCATCCTAGCCCGATGACAAAGGTCAGTGTTAGTCTAAGTTGATTTCATTTTTTCCTTAAAGTCTGAAGTTTTAAGAGGTCATGAGTCAAGTATATTCTTATCTACCATTGGTCCCCCTTCATTCACCATTGTTTCATATCCATGTGTCATTTTGTTATCCACCACCAAGCCTTTTGGTAATTGCGTATCGCATGCATTCCTTTTAAAGTGTTTTCGCAGCGCATTTACTTTGTTTAGCAGTTTCGCAGCGCAAAACCTTATTAGGTGATTTCGCAGCACATCATTCAAATTTTAAACTAACCGCGCTGCGAAATCAAGGATTCGTGCATTCCGCAGCGAATCTTTCCCAAATGTCAAATCCGTTAGGTAAATCAGAGGCTGCGTCATCTTGTGTCAGTTCATGTAATCCACTTATCACGTTCCACCACCCATCGCCATTATCACCACCATTAGATTTGTTGATACACACAAATTACCATTTCCAAGAAAGGCCACCTTGCACAAGTCTTAATGATGATTGTAAGCCTTGCATGAATAACAAATATGCAAGATTGCAATTTGAAAGATTATAAACGACAAGATTTCAATTTTAAATACAAGTGTAATCAAACGAGGTAGCAAATCAAGCGAGGCAGCAAATTCAAGCGAGGCAGAATTTCAAAAGAAGTTGAGTTTACAGTTCAAACAGAGCTAGTATTCCTTGTTTGCAGGTATTTAAGATTTCATGGAGAGATCAATAAAGAAGAAAGAACACAGATCAGGCAAATGTCTGAGGAATGAGCCTGAAGGCTTGGATATAACACTGAAGAATAAAGAGGTGGAGAAGGCGTTTAAAAAAGTCGGGTGTTGGAATTTTTGCAGGAAGTTACAAGGAGGGCATGCACAGGTAACCAAAGAATTTGCGCTTAATTTCACAGGTTTAAATTCAAAGGTAGCTATGATGGAACTGCAGGTCTCGCCAGAGATGATATCCACTGTGACATAGATTCCATGAGGACAAGAGAATTGGTTCAAAAATTTTAAATTTGACATAAATCCATGCAAGGAGTTTTTAAAGAAGGAGTTTGTAAATTGAGATTTGAGTAAGTCAGTGCCTAAGAGCTATGTCAAAGAGTCTTATGCACATTTACTCACCTGTATACAAAAATACCTGACTTGTGAAGGAAGTTATAACAAGGTGTATTCGTATCATTTCAAGCTCCTTTTGCATTTTACAAGGAAGGTTTCCATTGATCTACCTTTTTATCTATTCCGTAGTTTGAGTAAGATGTGTGACAAAGTACAATTGAGGAAGGAAGCTTGTGAAACTTCTCTGTTTCATCATGGTTTGATTAAACTACTTGTCTTACATGAGCTTCAAAAGGTAGGCAAAGATTGGAATTCATTTATTTTTATGGCTGGTTTCAGAAGCCAGACTGGCCTCAGTCCTCTACCTGCAAGAGATCTTACAACAGCGAACCTTCAAACAGAAACAAGAGCTAAGAGATTTCCAAAATTAAAGTCAAGGAAACAAGTGAGAGATTCAGTAAAGCCACTGATCATTCAAGATACACCTCAACAATCAACTAAGGAAAAAGCTCAAGTTAAAAAGATTGCACCTGAAGCAAGCGCAGCTGAAGTAGTCTCAAGGAGAAGAACAAGAAGTCAGTTGGTTGAAGAAAAAGGTAAGGCAGTAGCTGTTGAAGAAAGTCCAGTTTCGAAAGGAAATCTAAACGACTTATTGCAGGCTATTGACTTTGAGGAGTCCCCACTAGTTCAAGATGAATTGATGCAGTCAGAAAAAGATAATACAAAGAAAACCAAAGCCTCAAAGAAGCTTAAATTTGATGAGCAATTTGAACAATTTGTTTTCAAACCCAGGAGACCCATAACAAGGATATTTCAGCAAGTACAGGGGGTACCACCAAGAACAGAGGAAACATGGGAAGAGATACAACGCCATCAAAGAAAGGACAAAGGCAAAACAGTCGCCACATATAAAGAAGACAGTATAGCAGACTTAAAAAGAATATTGGAATCAGCTAACCTTGAGATTGCCAGACTGAGGAAAGCTGCCAGAAGACATGCCATCATACAAGCTAATTATTACAGAATTAAAACCTTATGGGAAGAGAAAGCAACTTCAAAGGTGGTTGACTGTGATACTCAATTCCATACTTGGCCAGTACCGGCAATCAAAGAAGCAAAATTCATCAGGATGATTAATATGCAATTAAGAGCTGGGAACAAGATTATGAAGAAACAAATCAAAGATTTAAAGGCACAGTTAAGCCAGCTAAAGGAACCTTCTAACATTTCAAGTAAGATTATGTTTTGAATTTTGATGATTTTGCTTAGTATCATCTTCTTGAAGAATTCTACATGTCCATTCAGTTTTGCAAAGTCTTGGAACATTTGAAAGGAGATTTTGATAGCAAAGTGCTCAATTAATAAAGTTTTGGGTTGAAAACTATGTTTTTTAAACAACTCAGCAGTTTCGTAGCGCGCTACGAAACTGCTGAAGGTGACGATTAAAGCTCAGCAGTTTCGTAGCGCACTACGAAATTGCTGAAGCTAAAGATTCCAATACAAATCAACCAGTTTTGAAACATATGCGGGAAAATTTTGAAGAATGAATATATGCAAGGAAACGTCCGAAGCTGCAGCATCAATCAGGTTAAGACAGATGGAGAAATGTGGGTTTGGATCCAAATTTGAATTTTGTCATAAAGTGAGCATTTTAAGCATGGTTCAGATATGTTAAGACAGCCTAAATGCGTTTTTGTTTTAAAAAGCAGTGGATAGCACATCAATGGACGTGGCCATCTGTCACGTTTTGGAAAGCAAAGATGAAAGACTTGCTTCTGTGGATTCGAAAACCATAAAGACCGATGAACAGGGGTTGTTTCCTATATTTCAGCACAATGGGAAAGATGTGGCATAAAAGACAAGCATGGAGTCTTAAACTTCCATCACAGCCAAACTAACAGGGAACCAGATGTCAAGGAACTGGAATCATTGTAACCAACGCTATTATTAGCATGGCATGGTGTTAGAATCCTACTAGATTTAGATCTATGAAAAGTCTAGTTAAAGTTTGTTACATTAAATAAGCAGTTAGAAGTGGATTAGGTGTCATTAGAAGTAGATCTCGAGTTTCCCTCATGCTTGAGGAGAAATCTCAATTAGATAGGAGAAGAATTCTATATATAGCTGGAGCAGCAATGTAAAAAGGGTTGGAAATTTTATGGAAAAACGCTGATATTTGGCTTATGTAATACTCTGTTTTGATAATACATGTTTGGATTTACTTCTCAGGATTCATGAGGGATTTGATGTTTAGAATGCGTGATGTTGTCCTTTTCCTAATTCTTGCAGTGGTATGAATGTGTAATCACTTAGAATTCACTTGAGGTGCTCTAACTTCCTGTATGCATTCATATACTGTGTGGTCCTAACTGAGTTGTTATGTTCTGAATATTTTAAATGATGAATGCCCTGACTTCTATGTAAGGTTGAATTCATTGTCATATTGAGATGTTGTTGACTCCATAAGCCTAATGAATAGTTGCTAAATGTGTTTCCACCAATCATATTCTTATAGTTGTTTCACAAGAGTTAGCCATCTTAACTATAATCAAAATCATTAACCCTTTTTGAGAGAGCCCTCTCAATTTGAGGAGGCTAAACCTCAGCCTAAAGTAGGTTTGAAATAGTTACTTAGAGTCAACCTGATCAACAGCCTATTAGGACCTGATTTTTAGATAACATTTTGTTGCATCTGTCGGGAGTCTGAAGATTAATCATTCCCGAAATCAAAGAGACTGAACTTCTGAAGGTAGCAGGAGCTCAAGAGATTTTTCGAGGTTGCATTCTACCTTGGTGACTCCATACAATTTTAAAGTTAAAAAGGTGGCTTCGAGAGGGAGATATACACAGAGTAATCCTGACCTAGATCCACCTACTCTTGTGGATAATCCAAACACCATCTCAAGGAGCAGGCAAAGATTTCCTGATATACCAGGTACTTCATCTTTTTTGAAATCTTTGTTCCCTGAATTTTCTAGAAGTCCTGAAGATAAAATTGTAGATGATAAAATTCATGAGGTATTGTTGAGGTCTGAGAATGAAGAAGAACTTATTGGAATTATTTTAGATTGACAAAAAAGAGGCATCGATACTTCATCCTTAGTGTCACAAAAAGATAAGGAGGAATTTTGGGAGGTTGTTACTTCAAAATTACTGTTAGAAGAAGAAGATTTAAACCAACTTAAAGAGCTTGATCCTTTTGAAGTCTTACTCAAGTCCAAAACTGGTTTACCCCTTCCAAATTGGAGTTCCTTTGTCAGTGGTTTGCAAAGTCCAAATAGTCATTTTCGTACCAACACTTTATCCTCTGCCTCTGCTAGTCCCAGTAGTTCTCAGACACTAGGAAATCTATCTCACATCAGTTCTGGTTCCACCATTCATACAGTACCTGTTATTACTGCTCCTCCATTCATTATGGCTATACCTGCTAGGTATGCTCCACTAGCTCTCCCTACTGTTTTACATGACCTTCCTAGCAAATATGCTGCTAGAATTCCAACATGGGGAGGAGATGAAGACATTACAGCAGAAGAACATGTAGATAGATTCAATGATTTTGTTGACAGAGAAGAATTTGATGATGAAGATGTAAAATTAAGATTGTTTGCTCAAATTTTCATTGGAGAAGTCAGAAAATGGTTCAAAGCCCTTAGAGCCGGAAGTATTCACAGTTGGATAGAATTTGAAGATAGTTTTCTAAGGAAATGGGGAAACAGAACCAACCCTGTCCAAGCTCTTACTGAATATAACAATCTTAGAAGAGCTCCAGATGAAACCGTCCAAAACTTCTCTAAGAGGTTTAATAAAATATACAATTCAATTCCAGCTCATTTGAAACCTCCTGGAGCTTTGGCACAGTTGAGATATGCTAAAGCATTTGATTTGGATTTCTCGCTCTTACTCAGAGCAAGGGATTCTGCTACTTTTGCTGACATGCAAAATGATGCAATTAAGGTGGAGGTGAACATGATTGCTGCTAAGAAATCAAAGATGGCAAAGGCTAAACTGAAAGAAGAAGAGAAACCTTCTACCTCTGCTCCAAAAGACAAGTTTGAAACAATGGTGAAAACCATGGAAAAACTGATGGATCGGTTAGCTCTTGGGAATGCTTCTGCTCCTCCAGCACAGCAGGAACCTCAATTTAGGAACCCTCAGTTCAGAAGACCTCAGAATCAAAAAAGGCCAAGAGAGAACAGAAATCAACAGTCAGATCCTCTAGTGAGACCTCCTTTCGAACAAAATTTGGTAGATGAAGAAGATGAGCCTAAAATTCCTGAGGAATCAATCCATTGTTTTGATGAAGAAGTGTCAAGGATTTTCCTGACTAAGGAGGAACATGATGAGTCCAGCATGATCAAATTAGGAGAAGAGCCTTCAGATTTTTTAAAGGGCTATCAGCACGCTATCTTTGAGATGCAAAAGCAGTACAATCTTAGGAATAGAAATGTTCCTATTACAAAAAACAAAGCACAGCCCAAGAAGGATACCTCAAAGACAGTTGAAGATAAAAAGGAAAACTCAAAGGTTGTTGAAGGTAAGAATGATTCTCCACCTATCAAAAAGGATATTCAAATTCCTTCCCCTCCTAAAGAAATTGAGAAGACTGCTTCTATTTTTAACCTTGAGAATGAGATTGCAAAAATTAAGATATCAGTCCCCTTTAATGAAATTCTCAAGGTAGACAAATACAGAAGTAAAATTTTTGAAACGCTCAATTCACAACCAGGAGTAGCTGACATCCTAAATGTACAAGAAGATAATCCTGTTATTTGTTTGGGTCCAAGACTTGAGGATGAACAGAATGAAGAGTTTCCCCCTTTCTACATAAGCATTAGCATTCATGATATGACTCTACATAATGCTATGTTAGACTCAGGGGCATCACATAATCTCATGCCCAAAGTAATCATGGAAAAACTGGGGTTAGAAGTAACTAGGCCATATAAGGATTTATTTTCCTTTGATTCAAAAAGATTCCAATGCATTGGTTTGATAAAAGATGTTGTTGTGGGTCTCACACAAATTCCAGCAAAAACAATTGTCATGGACATTGTCGTGGCAGACATTCCACCAAAGTTTGGGATGCTTCTTTCGAGATTGTGGGCAGCAAAAATCAAGGGCACAATGCAGATGGATCTTACATATGCTACCATCCCAGTGTTTGGTGAACAAAGGAGGTTGTATCGGGAGACCAGAATGGCCTACATGGTAAGTAGCAAAGACATGCCTCAAAATTTTCCTATTTATTCATTTGATACTGGTCTTGGATCAGCTATCCTTTTCAATGAATCAGTTGGAAGAGAATCACAAGATGAACCTGCAAAAAATCAGTGTCAAGAAGGGCAGCAAGGAGATGAAAGAGACACCATGGGCTGTTGGTCATTACACTTTGATGGATCAGCAAGAAGAGAAGGGGCAGGAGCCGGGATTTGGATCACTAGTCCAACTGAAGAAAGTAAGTTTCTCTCCTACAAACTAAACTTTGATTGTACCAACAATATGGCTGAGTACGAATCTCTGATTTTAGGCTTACAAGCCTTGATAAAATTGAAAGCTAAAAACATTGTTGTTTCTGGAGATTCTGAATTGGTAATTAAACAAGTAGAAGGTGCATACCAAACTAAGGATGTAAGGATGAGAGCATACAGGAACTTAGTGTTGGAGATGTTGGAAAAATTTCAGTCTTATTCTTTCATCATCAAAACTAGAGACCAAAACTCTATTGCAGATTCTCTTGTTGTTTCTGCCAGTCTTTTTATCATTCCTAAGCACTCTTCTGAAAATTATGAAGTGGAGGTTCGCCATAGACCACTTATACCAGATAATATCACAAATTGGCAAGTTTTTGAGGATGATCAACAAGTAAGGAACTTCATTGAATTAAAGGGAGAATTTGAAAATAATCAGATTGATCAGCAGAATATGTTAGTAGAGTCAAAGGAAAGTTTTGAAGTCTTACAATTACAAAACAACTTAATTCCAAAGGGCCTCATTCCCCTTGAGAAATTATTTGATCAAAATGATGTATTCAAAGCACCAAGATTACAAGCTAATGAAGAAGAGGTGGAAAGTTGCAATTTAGGAGACTCAGTTGTGCCTAAGATAATCAAGATTTCAAAATTTCTTTCAGCTGATATGAAGACTAAATATGTTGAGATGATGAAAAGGTTCATTGATGTTTTTGCGTGGAGTTATGATGACTTGAAACAATATGACTCTTCAATTATACAGCATACCATTCCTATTAAGGAGAATGAAAAGCCTTTCAAGCAAAAGTTAAGAAGAATTAATCCTCTTCTGATGCCACTGATTGAAAAAGAAGTGAGAAATCTCTTTAATGCTAAAATTATTATTCCAATCAGATTCTCAAATTGGCTTGCTAATTTGGTACTAGTCAGAAAAAGAATGGAGAGATCAGAATTTGTATAGACTTAAGAAACTTAAACAAAGCTTCATTGAAGGATAATTACCCCCTCCCTAAAATGGATTTGATTTTGCAAAATATTGTTGGTTCACAAAGGATGTTTATGCTTGATGGTTTCTCAGGGTACAATCAGATTCTTGTTCACCTAGATGATCAGGAGAAAATGGCCTTCACCACACCATGGGGAGCATTCATGTATGCAAAGATGCCATTTGGTCTCATGAACGGGGGAGCCACTTTCCAGAGGGCAGTGGATATTTCTTTTGCTGAATAAAAAGACAAATCAGTGGTGGTCTATCTTGATGACATCACAGTTTTTTCAAAGAGAGAAGAAGATCATTTGAAGCACCTTGAAAGGGTCCTGCTGAAGTGTAGAAGGTTTGGTATTTCTCTAAACCCAACCAAAAGTATTTTCGCTTTAACTTCTGGAAAACTTCTTGGTCATATTATTTTTGAAGAAGGAATTAGGATTGATCCTAATAGAGTTAGTGCGATTCAAAAATTAGATCTACCAAGGAGTAGGAAGGAGATTCAATCCTTTCTTGGGAAGGTTAACTTTGTTAGAAGATTCATTCCTAACTTTGCTGAAGTTTTCAAGAGCATAACAAAGATGTTAAAGAAGGGAGTGGATTTTAAGTGGATAGCTGAAGCAAAGAAATCATTTGAAGAGATCAAGAAGGCACTTACACAAGCACCAGTACTTATTAGCCCAGATTTTACCAAGGAGTTCATTATTTTCACATTCGCTTCTGAAGACACAATTGCTGGAGTTCTACTGCAAAAAGGAAGTCAAGGTACTGAACAACCCATTTCCTTCTTTAGCAAGACATTAGCAAATGCTGAATTGAAATATAACATCTTAGAGAAGCAAGCCTATGCCTTGGTGAAAGTAGTAAAGGATTTCAGAATTTATGTTTTGCACTCTCACATTGTTGCCTACGTTCCAAATGTTGTTATAAAAGATATTCTTACACAAGATGATCCAGATGGAAAAAGG
This sequence comes from Pinus taeda, assembly GCA_000404065.3. NCBI lineage: Eukaryota > Viridiplantae > Streptophyta > Pinopsida > Pinales > Pinaceae > Pinus > Pinus taeda. The sequence goes on along the minus strand of APFE031221047.1, from coordinate 49,351 downwards.
GGGAAGTGGATAGAAAAATTGTTAGAGTATGACATTGAGATCAAACCCACAAAGTTGGTAAAGGGTCAAGGCCTAGCTAAATTGCTGACACAATCAAATTTGGACTGTCTTGATATTAATTTAAGCACAGAGATCTCAGAAATTTCTGAAAATGAAGAGGAATTGGTCCAAATAAATAAAAAATTCTTGATGTCAGAATGGTACAAGGATGTAGCATTTGTTTTGCAGCATAATAGAGCCCCTGATAATATTTCAAAATCCAAAGCTCGGTTTATCAAACTGAAATCTCTTAGATATTTTGTGTATGACCAAAATTTGTTTTGGAAAGATGCAGGAGGAATATTATTAAACTGCCTCATTGAAGAAGAAGCTGATAAAGTAATTGATGAGTTTCATAAGGGGGATTGTGGAGGACATCACTATTGGAAAGCCACTGCAAACAAGGTCTTGAGGGCTGGCTATCTTTGGCCAACTATGTTCAGAGATATCTATAAAAAGATAGCTACATGTCATGAATGTCAAGTGTTTGAAGGAAAGAGAAAGCTTATGCCACTGCCCTTGGTTCCTATATATGTTGAAGCACCTTTCCAGAAATGGGGATTAGATTTTATAGGAGAAATCCATCCTCCTTCATCAGGACAACATCGTTGGATTCTCACAGCCACCGATTACTTTACAAAATGGATAGAAGCAGTACCCACAAGGTAAGCAAATGATTCAATGATTACTTCTTTCTTAGAAAATAATATATTATCAAGATACAAAACTTTTGAAATTTCCACATTCCATTAATAAATGCACCAAAATCTAAGAGGTTTAATAAAATATACAATTCTATCCCAGCTCATTTGAAACCTCCTGGAGCTTTGGCACAGTTGAGATATGTTGAAGCATTTGATTCATATTTCTCGTTCTTACTCAGAGAAAGGGATTCTGCCACTCTTGCTGACATGCAAAACGATGCAATTAAGGTGGAGGTGAACATGATTGCTGCTAAGAAATCAAAAACGGCAAAGGCTAAACTGAAAGAAGAAGAGAAACCTTCTACCTCTGCTCCAGAAGACAAGTTTGAAACAATGATGAAAACCATGGAAAAACTGATGGATCGATTAGCTCTTGGAAATGCCTATGCTCCTCCAGCACAGTAGGAACCTCAATTTAGGAACCCTCAGTTTAGAAGACCTTAGAATCAACAAAGGCCAAGAGAGAACAAAAATCAACAGTCAGATCCTCGAGTGAGACCTCCTTTCCAACAAAATTTGATAGATGAAGCAGATGAGCCCGAAATTCCTGAGGAATCAATCCATTATTTTGATGAAGAAGTGTCAGGGATTTTCTTGACTAAGGAGGAACATGATGAGTCCAGCATGATCAAATCAGGAGAAGAGCCTTCATATTTTTTAAAGGGCTATCAACACACTATCTTTGAGATGCAAAAGCAGTATAATCTCAGGAATAGAAATGTTCCTATTACAGCAAACAAAGCATAGCCCAAGAAGGATACCTCAAAGACAGTTGAAGATGAAAAGGAAAACTCAAAGGTTGTTGAAGGTAAGAATGACTCTCTACCTTTCAAAAAAGATATTCAAATTCCTTCCCCCCCTAAAGAAATTGAGAAGACTGCTTCTGGTTTTAACCTTGAGAATGAGATTTCAAAAATTAAGATATCAGTCCCCTTTAATGAAATTCTCAAGGTAGACAAATACAGAAGTAAAATTGTTGAAATGCTCAATTCACAACCAGGAGTAGCTGACATCCTAAATGTACAAGAAGATAATCCTATTATTTGTTTAGGTCCAAGACTTGAGGATGAACAAAATGAAGAGTTCCCCCCTTTCTACATAAGCATTAGCATTCATGATATGACTCTGCATAATGCTATGTTAGACTCAGGGGCATCAGATAATCTCATGCCCAAAGTAATCATGGAAAGACTGGGGTTAGAAGTAACTAGGCCATATAAGGATTTATTTTCCTTTGATTAAAAAAGAGTCCAATGCATTGGTTTGATAAAGGATGTTGTTGTGGGTCTCACGCAAATTCCAGCAAAAGCAATTGTCATGGACATTGTCGTGGTAGACATTCCACCAAAGTTTGGGATGCTTCTTTCGAGATCGTGGGCAGCAAAAATCAAGGGCACAATGGAGATGGATCTTACATATGCTACCATCCCAGTGTTTGGTGAACAAAGGAGGCTGTATCGGGAGACCAGAATGGCCTATATGGTAAGCAGCAAAGACAAGCCTCAAAATTTTCCTATTTATTCATTCAATACTGGTCTTGGATCAGCTATCCTTTTCAATGAATCAGTTGGAAGAGAATCACAAGATGAACCTTCAGAAAAATAGTGTCAAGAAGGGCAGCAGGGAGATGAAAGAGACACCATGGGCTGCTGGTCATTACACTTTGATGGATCAGCAGGAATAGAAGGGGTAGGAGCTAGGATTTGGATCACTAGTCCAACTAAAGAAAGTAAGTTTCTCTCCTACAAACTAAACTTTGATTGTACCAACAATATGGCTGAGTACGAATCTCTGATTTTAGGCTTAGAAGCCTTGATAAAATCGAAAGCTAAAAACATTTCTGTTTGTGGAGATTCTGAATTGGTAATTAAACAAGTAGAAGATGCATACCAAACTAAGGATGTAAGGATGAGAGCATACAGAAACTTAGTGTTGGAGATGTTGGAAAAATTTCAATCCTATTCTTTCATCATCAAAACTAGAGACCAAAACTCTATTGCAGATTCTCTTACTGTTTCTGCCAGTCTTTTTATCATTCCTAAGCACTCTTCTGAAAATTATGAAGTGGTGGTTCGCCATAGACCAGTTATACCAGATAACATCACAAATTGGAAAGTTTTTGAGGATGATCAGTAGGTGAGAAACTTCATTGAATTAAAGGGAGAATTTGAAAACAATCAGATAGATCAGCAGAATATGTTAGTAGAGTCAAAGGAAAGTTCTGAAGTCTTACAATTACAAAACAACTTAATTCCAAAGGGCCTCATTCCCCTTGAGAAACTATTTAATCAAAATGATGTATTCAAAGCACCAAGATTACAAGCTAATGAAGAAGAGGTGGAAAGCTGCAATTTAGGAGACTCAGTTATGCCTAAGATAGTCAAGATTTCAAAATTTCTTTCAGCTGATATGAAGAATAAATATGTTGAGATGATGAAAAGGTTCATTGATGTTTTTGCATGGAGTTATGCTGACTTGAAACAATATGACTCCTCAATTATACAGCATACCATTCCTATTAAGGAGAATGAAAAGCCTTTCAAGCAGAAGTTAAGAAGAATTAATTCTCTTCTGATGCCACTGATTGAAAAAGAAGTGAAAAAACTCTTTAATGCTAAAATTATTGTTCCAATCAGATTCTCAAATTGGCTTGCTAATTTGGTACCAGTCAGAAAAAAGAATGGAGAGATCAGAATTTGTATAGACTTCAGAAACTTAAACATAGCTTCATTGAAGGATAATTATCCTCTCCCTAAAATGGATTTGATTTTGCAAAATATTGTTGGCTCACAAAGGATGTCTATGCTTGATGGTTTCTCAGGGTACAATCAGATTCTTGTTCACCCAGATGATGATGAAAAGGTTCATTGATGTTTTTGGGTGGAGATATGCTGACTTGAAACAATATGACTCCTCAATTATACAACATACCATTCCTATTAAGGAGAATGAAAAGCCTTTCAAGCAGAAGTTAAGAAGAATTAATTCTCTTCTGATGCCACTGATTGAAAAAGAAGTGAAAAAACTCTTTAATGCTAAAATTATTGTTCCAATCAGATTCTCAAATTGGCTTGCTAATTTGGTACCAGTCAGAAAAAAGAATGGAGAGATCAGAATTTGTATAGACTTCAGAAACTTAAACATAGCTTCATTGAAGGATAATTATCCTCTCCCTAAAATGGATTTGATTTTGCAAAATATTGTTGGCTCACAAAGGATGTCTATGCTTGATGGTTTCTCAGGGTACAATCAGATTCTTGTTCACCCAGATGATCAAGAGAAAATGGCCTTCACCACACCCTGGGGAACATTCATGTATGCAAAGATGCCATTTGGTCTAATGAACGTGGGATCCACTTTCCAGAGAGCAATGGATATTGCTTTTGCTGAAGAAAAAGACAAAATAGTGGTGGTCTATCTTGATGACATCACAATTTTTTCAAAGAGAGAAGAAGATCATTTGAAGCACCTTGAAAGGGTCCTGCTAAAGTGTAGGAGGTTTGGTATTTCTCTAAACCCAACCAAAAGTATTTTCACTTTAACTTCTGGCAAACTTCTTGGTCATATTATTTCCGAAGAAGGAATTAGGATTGATCCTAATAGAGTTAGTGCAATTCAAAAATTAGATCTACCAAGGAGTAGGAAGGAGATTCTTAGTGTACTTCAGTGAGCTTTATCTTTTATCTTTGATATGTTTTACTTCCATAGTCTTAATGCTTATTACTCAGAATTCATGGAGGAACATGCTCTAACTTCCTTTAAGTGTTGAACTATGGTGAATTAAGTTCTTGGGTCCTATCTTTGGATGTTTTTCTTCAATGTTTTAATACTTATTACTCAGAATTCATGGTTACTCATGCTCTGACATCCTTTAGGTATTAAACTCTGATCAATCCCTTTAAATTCTTTCCTTTTGAATACCTTGACGTATCATTACTCAGAATTCATGCCCACATGCTCTGACTCCTATGAACTTCAAGTTAGTGAGACTTTCCTTAATGTGTCACTCTTTCATTGAAGTATATACAAGCCTCAGTTTTATAAGAAGAGCTATTTGTTATCCTTATCTCTCTCACTGACTCCATAGCCCAATGGTAGCAAGCCTTCATCTTTTCAACCTACAAACACACAAAACCAAGATAGAGTTAGCCATATATATTATCATTAATCAATATCATTAACCTTTGAGAGAGCCCTCTCAGGTTGAGGAGGTTAAGCCTCAGCCAAAAGTTGGTTTGAAATAGTTACTCAAGGTCTACCTGATCAGCAGCCTTTTAGGGTCTGATTTTGAGATAACAGTAGGGTTCTAGTGTTCCAACATAAGACATCCCTTAGGTATATCCTAGTCCCAACAACAGAACCATCTGTTGGGTTATATGGGCTTGACCCTAGTTCGGAAGAGTTATTTAGCCAAACAAATCCTACGGCTACCGGCCCTTTCGGCAATAGCCCATGGAGCGTGGACTGAGGTCTCACCTGAGGTAGTAGGGGAGGGTGTTGGAACTAGGTTTCTACACCCTTGGGATGTCTTGATGTGGTATGGAAGGTTCACACACCGTTCTGTGGCTTCGTGCCACTCTGCCCCGCATAGATCTGGACCTAGGAACCTCCTTAATACTTATTAATGTGTTGTTATAGAATACATCTACTTTTTATGGTCTTTAGGCAAACATTTAACAGAATAACCATCTCACACACCCATAAAAGATACAGATTTGCATAAACTCATAACATAAGAATACATGCATAGATCGAACAGTTATATAAATCAGCCAGATATGCAATAATTTAGATTTAACATAGAATTTTGGAATCACTTATCTTTATTCAATTCCTTCACTAATACATCCAGATCCACCTTGCGCACTGAACTGCAGGGGTCCATACACACAACTGTGGACTCTACTAGGCCTCTACGCACATAGTTGCAGAGCCTCTATCTCCCTACCAACACCCTTGACTCGGACTTACAGATGCTTCAAGACTTCACTCCTCAAAAACCCATTACAATTCAGATCTAAGAGTACATATCAAAATGTTGCCATCTACCCATAGCGCCTCTCTCTATCTATACATTCCCATGGTCCACAGACCATAGGCAAGCTGAATTAATTCCTTTTATTCTATATTATTTCTTAGGTGGACAACCCTTTGACTCGATCTATTACACTTCGCGCTCCGCATATTTCGGAGTTTTTACAAAAATTTTATCCTAATTTATAGGCTCTAAACCCCCAAAACTATTACACAAGACCTCGCTACCCAAAAATGGATTGATAAAGCCTTGCAAGACATCACTAATGTTTGGTCCACTATGATGAGACCGACTAGTTGAAATGTGTGTGATGATGAAGGTGATGAGATGATGCCAAGCTTGGTCATCCGTGATGGTGTGCATGGACCTCATGGTGACATCTCGCTGAAGTGAACCCTTTCCTCTGTTGCAACCGATGCATTGGTTTGGGCCCTTATCCAACTTATTTGCTAACATGCATACGGTCTTCTTGGATGCTGCTGAATCGGAAATACACAGATGCACAGTGTCCATGCTGATCTTCTAGCGAGTTCTGGTGGTCATCTACATCAACTTGTTGAAGTACATGTTTAGCTTCAGTTGGACTTGCTTCTTGTCTTTGCCTTGGTGAATGTGCTGAATGGGTTGGATTTCATGCATGCACATATTAACATGCATGTTGCTAAATCCCTTGCATGAGATCAACAACACTTCCCACCATGTATTCTTCGTGTCAGCTACTGGGATGGATCTTTAACTTCTACAGGCGTAATTTCATCTGTGAGTGCACATTGTGCCCACTGTTGTTCCTGATCCTGCTGCAACTCATTTGTCTATCCATGCAACTTCATTTTCTTCCTTGAGTTATTGCTTTGGCACATGCAACTCCTTCATTCTTTGTCTCCATGTGACGTTCATGCTGCACCGTCACCTCATAGACTACATCTCCAAAGTTTCTTTCATTATCTGTGGATCTGTTTGACCTTGCAACTTTGTTCTGCCTTTGTGTTGTCCACAACCTTCCTCTTGAATTCATTGCATTTGCTACATTTAGTATGCTGCCTTCAACTATTGTTCATGATGCTGCTCACTCTGATGTTGCTACTTGATGTACTTGTCTACGAACAACTTGATGTTTTCGTGAGTAGGCAAGCTCATAGACACTTAATCAACTGCACCTCCAGGTGTGCTCTGAACGGTTTCTTCGACTCTGCTCTCTTGGAGACCATTGTACCTACATTGTTGAGAGGCATATGAGCACTTCCAATACCTGGGGACATGGCAACACTCATGGAAAGTAATTTTTTATTCGAACACCAAAATGAACTTTGAGAACTGACTTGCAACATACCTCTGTGACTAATCATGAAGGTTGCGTGATTTCGGCTGGGAGGTTGGGAGACCGACTGTCAAGACTGCACAAGGTGCAATATGGGTTGTTAGGAGTCTGACTGACTGCTATAATGTGAAATGCATAATTGAGTCTGGTTGTTGACTACTGGAATTGCACAATGCACAGTCGATTCTGGCTACTGACTGCTAGGATTGCACAATGCGTAATTCCAGTTGGGAAGGATTGTTGGCCTAGAGATAGATTTGCAAAATTTGTTGGGCCAAGCAGCCACTTTCCTCCAGAAATGCTCAAAACAATACTAGAGGCTAGTGCTAGGTAGGAATGCACAAATCTGGAGAGGAAGGTGAGCCTTCCTTCCTTAGATTTTGCAATGTAGCCTTGGTGAAGGCAGAGTTAGGGCCAAGGTTGGCCCGACTTACCGATGGGCAACTAAAAGAAACTAAGACAGTAAATGCATGGTGACACTAAGTGATAGTAGAAGTGATTGACAGTGAATGAAAAACATGAATGAAATATTTAACAAACATATCAACATGCATGTGGGTGTGGTAGTTTTCCAGTTGGGGGAATGTCTATGCAAAATAGTTTCAAGCATGTGACAACACTAAGATAGCAACGAAAACCAAAATAGAGCTAGGATAGGCTAGTATATATGTAAATGACAACAATCATTCAAAGAAATCAAGCAAATAATACTCCCACAAGAGAAAACACAAAAAGCGATAGAAATGCAGCACAAGGCATGGGAAGCGAGCTTACCCCAAAACATCTAAGCTGAATATTTCGACTACTCCTAGATATGATGTGGGATGTCATAGTTGCAAATTTGATGTGAGAAATGAGCTTTGTAATGTCCGTTTGATGAGTTTTGATAACATCAAGTTTCTGACGTGCATACCATGAATGTAGGGAGAGCGACACTTGGTGGGAGGTTTCAGATTTCTCCTTGCATGTAACCTTCAACTGTTAAACATAGATCCCTGAAACAAGGGATGCCTTTGCATGCTACCTTGGTAGAAGAAACACATGCATGCAAGTTTGTTTTGCTCAGTCCCAAAGGGAATCGGTTAACTCAGCTGCACAAGCAAGAGACTGCTCGACTGTTGGGGAAAAATGCGCATTTCTTATTGGGAGCTGGGCTAGTTGCCTAGGAGATTTTCACAATTTCTAGGCAGAGTAGCTAACTGCTACCCAGATTTGTGCAAATTATGGGTTGAGAAGCCTTGCTGGGGAAATTTCCACAAATTCGTCTGGGAGTGTTGGCAGGAATGATTGCACAATTCTGGAGCCCAGTAGACTCCTAGAGAGGATTGCAGAATTTCTGGAGGGAAGGCTGGTTGCCCTTCATAAATGTGTGATTTTCAAGGGGAAGTTGCTCAAGCTACAACTTGACCAGGTCTGGCTGAACAACATGTGAGGGGAATGGATCAAGTCGTGACTGACAGGCTTCCTTTGTGCAAGAAAGACACTGAAGCTTATGAAGTTGATGAAGCAAGGCAAGATGCTATGAACTTTGGAAGGGAGCCTTAAAAATGAGGCTAAGGAAAAATTTTGGAGGGTAGTTGTAGCCACTACAACAAAACCCAAATTCAAAACTAGGAGACTTGCAATTGATGGTCTTAGCATCATGGATGAATCATTAGGAGGAAAGAGCTACAAATATGAAAAAGGTAATGGAAAAAGAAGAGACATAGTCCCTTATGATTAGAGCTGAATAATCTAACCAAATGGATGTCATCTATACCCACAACCTCATTGCAAATGATCCCAAGCTTGCACCTGGGTACCTTGCTACATAAGAACAAATAGCCATACACTTTCAAGACATGTTCAGATTGCTAGGAGATGACATCATGATATCTTGCCAAAGGATATGGAACACCTTACCTTACAGCCTAAAAATCAGATAATACCATTCTCCTGACATAATGAGAGAGGCACTAAATAAAACCCCCATGTATAAGTAGGCTCTACAAAGACTCAAAGCCAATTGCATTGGCTTGAGGCTCATTCCACCAGTTCTTTTAGGAATTTTGGAAGGAAGGAAAGAAGAAGAAGAAAGAAAGAAGTGGGAAGAGATAAAAAGGAATGTAGGATTTTATTCACAGGAAGAGAAGACTACAACAGACGCATGGGATGTCAGGGCAGCCACCAGAGAAATCAAGGACATGGACATAGATTAATTTTCTTAGAGGATAAGAAACACTTTCAGTAGGGGATGATGATGAGGCTCATCATTGGGTAAATATATGGACTTTAATACACCTCCAAGCTTACTAAAATCAACTCTTCTCATAATTCCTTACATGTTTTATTATATTTTTCTTAATGAGATGAGTAAAAGTAAGATGTAATGTCTAGTGGTCTAATGTGCATTGATTGCAGGTTTTTGGGAGAAATTATGGAAATTATGGCTAATTAAGGTGCACAAACTTCAATGAGACAAGAAGGATAGGTTATAGGAGATGGATCTTCCTCATTAAATCCTTACTCATTCGAATATCCTTCAATCAAATCAGACTAGCTCAAAGTTGTAGGAAATCGAGTCATGAAGATCGATGGTAGCCGAGCCAGTGATAGTTAAGAACCAGCTCATCTTTATATTGGGAGCCAAGCCTCCCTATATTTAAGGAATTTGTTGGAAACTTTAGTTGTATAAATAAGGAGGCCTAACACCTCATTAGGATTCATATTTCTTATGCAAGATAAATAAGAACTTTCGAGTTGAAGGATTGTGGTAAAACATTGTTATGTATTTTTTGATATCCTTGATCCAACATTGATTTTATTCAGAGGGCTAAAGCTCTTTGGTTAGGGCCCAACCCTAGTAGCAGAGGTTCCTCTTATTGTACTTGTATGCATAGGCTATTTCATTGATCACTTGAATTAATTATGGAATTGTCTCATTGAGAGTATTAGTGAATTTGATTAGTTTTCTTCCATTTGTCAAAAGCTTTAGAAGTAGCTTTAGAGAGATAAAGGAAGACCAAAAAGGCTAATAATAGATGGATCTTGCTTCACTCCTCCCTTCAGGGACCATGGTTTGAAGGAAAATCTCCCATTCATCCCTAAAAAGACAAAATTATGATTTCTTATGAAATTTAGGGTTTTCTTCTAATTAGGCCAGCACCTTTTAGTTTTCAAGGATTGGTTCCAGTTGTTCTTTATGATATCTCCATCTTTGTATTAGATTTCATGGTGTCTCACAATAGGCTGCAAAGTATTTCCATGCATGAACTAGGAAAATGAATGATGAAATTCTATTTTCTTATGTTGTTGCAGATCTTTCTTGTTTTGACATGATTTTATGGGTAAATTATAGTGATGTGTGTATTACAGGAGTTTCAATAGAGTAGGAAGATCTCATGTCAGAAACCCCAGCCTAACCTCATTCATCAATAATCACCAAAAGCCACTAAGTCCATAAACCAAGTTATCATTTCATAAGAACAACTTACCATGATTGTTGAGAGAATCCAACCATCCTACAAACTTTGGTTTGAGTTCTGAGGAAGTCATAGCCACTTCCTTTCATTATTACTTCCATCACTCACCTTTCCTAAGCCATATACCACCATCTAAATCACTCTTTATGCTTTTGGCCTAATCCTGTAGGAATACAGGGGATCCTGTAGGTGCATTAGGACATCTTATAGACATCCTATAGTATGACCTGTAGTGGCATGTTTTGAGGCTGATTTGTGAAAAATGCATCAAGAAATATAGGAGAAGACCCCTGCTTGCCTCTCAATTCATCTGACCCTTCTCAACCACCTTTCTGCACACCTAACCCACCTGCCATACAATCAAGAATAATTAGCATTCATGTTTTCACAAAATGGACAAAAAGAAAAGGTTGTTGTGTTCATTCATATGCACAATAGTAAAGTGTTTGATTAGATCAGATTTCATTCTTAGGATATTTAGGGCCAGGGAAAATTTTAAGAATGGAAAGTTATCTTGAAGTTTAAAAATACTGGCGAATATCACTAGTCCCTAATATGAAAACTATAAAATGTTTATTGATGTATTTGTAAAATTATTAAAATTTATAATGATTTTATATATACTCTCTACATAATGTTGGCAATTTTTAATGTAAAATAATTTTATATTGTAAATTTTGGGCGAATTATTTTTATAAAAAATGGAAATTGACAAATCTGTTTTTTGGAAAAATCATGGAAAATTACCCCACCTACGAATATTAGCCCCTAAAATTTTCCATGGTTAGGGTTCCACATGTATTAGCTTAGAATTAATTTTAAGCAAGATCTCTTAATAGATTTCTAGATGAGTGGTGTGTTTTAAGAATTTATCTCAATCTTTCTTTACTGTAGTAGATAATATTTTGAATCTCTCAATTAGGGTGAGATTCCCCTTTCTCCATTGGTAATCAAACTTCTTGTAAATCAATAGAAGGCTGGTTTGAGAAACCCTAGTGGTCTATCTCCATCTCAGCAATGAAAAAGACTGGATCCATTACATCTATTTGTGTATACAACACTGTCACCTCCAAGTTTGTACAAAATATGGGTTGATAGAGTAAAGTTGGTAGCCACAGGAGTTGCAACATTAGTATATCATCACCTTCATCACCTTCCAAGACTTTCTATAGATTAGTATATCATCAAAAATACTAACACAAAATTAATAAGGAGGGGTTTTCAAATGGAATTCATCAAACCTTGAAATGTGGAAGGTGAATTGGTAAGGCCAAAAGGCATGACCAAAAATTGATAATGACCCTCATGAGTTCTAAATGCTATTTTCAAAATGTCTTCAGTCTTCATTCTGATTTGATGATATCCTAAGCGATGATTCAACTTGGTGAAGAAAATTGGTCCACGCAATTCATCCAATAGTTGATCAATGAAAAGAATGGGAAATTTATCTTTAATATTGAGCTTGTTGAGTTCCCTATAATCTGGACACATGCACCATGATCCATCCTTCTTGTGCACCAATACTAATGGAGTAGAGAAAGAACTTTAACTAGGTTGAATTATACCAACCTCTAGCATTTATAGAACCATAAATTCAATTTCACTCGTTTGGGCATAGGGATATTTGTAAGGCCTGATGTTTGGATGAACACTTCGTAGAATCAAATGAATAGCATGATCATGATCATTAATAGATGGGAGACCTTTGAGAGTCTCAAATATATTGGAATGATTGTCTAAGACTTTCTGGAGATCTGGAGAAATATATGATTTCGATGTGGGAACCTCTAGCGAACATAGTTGTGACATTATGCCTCATTGTTCTTTCTTTAGAAGTTTTGTCATTCCATTAGATCTGATTAACTTTCCTAGTTTCCCTGTGATACCTCTTAATTCAACTTCCTTTCCTTTGGAAGAAAATTTCATGAAAATTTATTGAAAATTAAAAGTTATTGTACCCATTGGACTCCTAGTACAACATCAACACTACCCATTGGAATGGAAAGAATTGGGCTATTCAATACATATTCTCCCATGGATATCTTGATATTATGGCACTTTCTAGAGCAATTTATCATTCCTCCACCTGCAACCATCACTTGACACTCTGGTGCTGCATATAGGGAGCAATCCAATTCCTTTGCTATCTTACAATGAATAAAATTATGGGTACTTCCTCAATCAATCAACACTATTACCTTTTTCTTCTTGATATTTCCTTCTATGTTGATAGTTTGAGGAGAGTTAATTCCAGCCAATGCATTACAAGATATGGTCGGATTCATTTCTTCTTTCCCTAGGGTTGCTTCTTGGTGTATATCCTCTTATTTTGACGTTTCTTGTTCCTTTTCTTCCTCCTCTTCACAATCTATGTAAAGTATTTTCTTCTCAGCACACTTATGACCTTTAGTGTATTTTCTATCACAACTGTAGCAAAGCCCTTTTGTTGTTTTTTCTTCCAATTGTTGGGGTGTCAACCTTGTATGTTGTGGAAGGCTAGGGGAAACAAAACTTCCATCCTTATAGTTGTGAGTGGTAAGCTTCCTTTAGTGTAGGAGTATCCTCTCTGTGGACAGAGATGATCCCTCTACCCAATAGAGTGGGACTAGCCACAAACAGGAAAATCTAATGTAAATTTCCTTATATTAGAATTGAATAAGAGGGCCTAACTCTTATAGCACCAGTCCACTTGATGGTGATCTTGCTTCCTTGCTCTAACTTCCTTTCATTCTTTTTGTTGAAATACCTAAAACAAACATGCAAGAAACAACAAAAAACATAATATCATAAAATCGAATTCAATCTACTTAAAAGTTCAAGGAGCTTTAAGCTATCAAATGTAATATTACGTGATATAGGAAATAAACAATTAGTTGTATGAAAATAAACTTCAAAGAGAAATACAACCAAAGTCATGATGTTGTAGATCTCCTTTGTAGTATCCAAGTCTAGCTACATGCCTTTTCAGTACTCTTTTCCTCCCCTAGCTTGACATGAAATGGCTCCCAAGCTCTAACTCTCTTTCCTCACACTTTAGCAAACAAAGACTAGTATTTTGTCATCTAATACTAATCTTCTTCTATCAAAAGCTAAAGATTTCGGCATTTTGTAGCTAGTTTGTATATATTGTAACGAAAAATGGTAAGAGGAAGTGGTTTATATAGGGAGAGAAGGATAAGCATGAGATCCTCTCAAGGGGGAATAAGGTATTATCTCCTTGGGAAGGTCCAATTTTAAGGGGAAAAGAACCTTATATGGAGTTCTCGATCCTTATCCAACCAAACAAACATCTAGCGCATTGCCACTAGAAGTTTCTAGATGTGAAACTCTGTTTCCTTTTATAAAAAAATTCCAAAAGTAGACTAATGGAGATATTGGGCTAATAGTAGTGCCAATCAGTGGGGGTCATAGTGTTAAACTTTACAAATCGGTGCGGGTGAGACATTGGGAAAGAGCGTTGATCCTAAAAACTGGGTTTTAAGAAAGATTATCTGGAAATGTTCTGAAGGGAGTCGGGACTAATTTCTTTAAACTTCAAGGGATGAAAGAGAATAGGTTTCATGGTGAAATTATAACACGCTAGTCACTACTAGGGTTCTCTGGGATTAGGAATGGGGAGTGACAAGGGAGTGACAAATTATTGTGTAATAGATTCCCCCTAAAGCATGAAGTCAGAGATGAAATTGATGGCTGAAATGCTTTAAGATAGAGCGAGGACTTGGAATATTAGCATCGGAAGACCTACAACTAAAACATACATGTACATATCTGAAATTTGATAGTCATTCCTGATAAACATGAGAGGCATATAACAATACATGAATCCACTCTTCATATAGACAATATACAAGCAGGAAGATTTCTCTTGAAGATGTGGATGACATGACTCCCGATTTTGCTAGAATTTGACATCATAGGATCAAAGATCATGGTGACGTGGTAGATATCATATGAGAGGTTTAAAATGGATAACCCAAAATCCAGGAAGGCAAGTGATAGAGTGAGGATGTTCCAGAACCTGAAATGGACAACAAATGAGTGTCAATGTTCAAGAGCGACATGCTACCTCAAGTGAAGAACACAACTGATGAAACACTTCCAATTTTCCCCCACCATTTCTAGTGAGTACCCCAGTTAGTTTTACACAAGCTTGACTGAGATAGCACATGCTTGTAATATAAGTCCATCCTTCAAATGGATCCATCCTAGTAAGTTTTATGAGCCCTAGGAAGGAGTAGCTTGGTGTTTTCATAATGACAAGTCCTATGTCGTTTAATATTTAACAAGTTTGACAAAGCTGAAACTCAGTATCTTTTTCATGTTCAGAGAGTTTGAAAAAGACACAAATAATAATAATAATAATAAATAAATAATCCAAGGTTCCATTTTCGTAAACTTGTCTCGCAAACTCGAAAAGGTAGAAAACAATATTCAAGAGAACCTCCTAGCCATGTCAACCAAGGAGTACCTTTTTAGTAGATAGTTTATTCCAACCCAAAAAATGGGTAAATGTATACTGGGTAAACGACATTTTGGAACCATTTACAAGGTCAAAATGACAAGAGATTGAAAATATTTTCATGTTTTGAGAGTCAAAAAAGAGTTTAAAGCAGACTCCCTGCTTTTATTTACTTTAATGAGTCAAAAAGGGAAAAATACTAGGCAATATTTTCATTTTTTATGTGTCAGAAAATAGCTTAAAGGTGACTCATCCTTGAGGAACAAGTGGTATAAAGGGTAGCAACTTATTCTGGTTATGATGAAACTACTCAAAACATGTAATGCTCAAGAGGCTGGCTAATAAAACCATTGATCGTTGCGGTTCCTCAAGAAAGGAAAAACAACCAAGTGAAAGCATATGACTGGTCAAAGAGATGGTGGTGATTGAGTGAAACAACCAAGGCTCACCTAGCAGAATTTAGCTGATAAAAATGACAATCACGGGATGTAAATTGGGCATGGGTTCATTTTTACACAATATTGAACCATGGGGAACTTTGTTTGAATTCAATTTCATGTTTACACAAGCTTGAAATGAAAAACTATGCTTGAGCTCTGTTTCACTTTTACACAAGCTTGAAAGAAAGACAAACTATGCTTGAGTTAAGCTTGCATGCCCTCTGCATAATGCCTCAATTAGAGGTACGTTCCCCCCAAGCTTCATTTCATTCAGCTAAGTGGATGTAATGAAGTTTCACTTTTGAAATCCAAGAAAGACTCGACTGGGATTTTACGAGATCTTAATCAAAGACACGATTTGGAAAAGGGGGGTTATTTCATTTTTAAAAGAGTTTGACATAGCAAAAGAACTATCCAGGGACATCTGTTTCATTTTTTAATGAGGTAGATACAGGAATAAAATATCCTCGGTGTTACACAACATTTTTTCATTTTCCTTGTACTCCCTGTCCATGATCCTAGAGGACCTCTATAGTGTAGCCGAAATTCTTTCCCATCATGAATACACTCCTACAATGTCCCTCTTCGTGAGCAGAATAATTCCCATTTGCATCATTTCCCAAGAATATTCCTTTTACCCCAGTTTACAAGACCGACACTACTGACCAGTTTCCTCCTCACGTTGATTTACAGAGATTAAAACTAGAAATAGCATCGTATGGAGCGACTAAGCCCTTTTTCAGTCGATTCGATCCTCTTTTCGCAAGTTTTTTAAATAAGGAGCTGAAGATTCTATGTCTAGAAGCATCGTAATGGAAGTTTGGTAGATTTTTGGGCTATACGGAGTGGAGGAAGTCAGTTTGGACTCCTTTACCCTATTAGGATGGAACAAACTCAAGAGATAAGACCTTCTCCCATGATGAGAGGAACCATCTCCCATCCATCCAAGCTATATAAACCTCTCTTTTTCCCAAGCAAATGCTAGCTGGAGTTTCTAGTTTTGGAGTGAGTTTGAATGATCAACAAGTCATCTATAGCTTGTAGCTTTCTAGTGTATTTTTGAGGGAGAATAGTGTGTTTTTTTTTAGCTTGAGACTAGAGGGAAAGAGGACATAAAACTTCCATTTTTGGGGCTCTCCATGAAGTGTTAGCAGGAGTGTGGGAACCTAGATACGTTGGAGGAGACCAGTGACATCAAGGCACCTGTTGTAATATCTTTCTAATTTATATAAATGCAACTATTGATTTATTTCCTACATGAAGTGTCATTTTACATATTTATGGATGAATTTTCCTTGACCTATTAAGTAGGATTAATACAATATTGTATGCTATCACGTTTGTTGTTTTTGTTGTTTGTTTGTTTCAGGTATTCAAAAAAATGAAACGGAAGATAATTGGAGTGAGGAGGCAGGATCATCACCAAGCATAATAGTTTTATAAGAGGTAGTCCATCTTAATTGATTCTAGCTTAAGAATATTTTCCATAGATTGTTTACTTGTGGTTAGACCCACTCTCTCGAGCTAGAGGAATTGTTTGTGTCTGCACTGAGAATTTACCTGCACCACAAATTGGAAACTCCATTGGGGAGCCAATCCTTCTGTTTGATTGATTGTCATTTTATGGTTTTGTGTGAACTTTTCTAGTATCACCATTTCCCTTTAGTGTTCTCTACTTTTCTTGGTTTACTACTCCGAGCTTGAAATTTAAGTGGCAAGTCTGGTCTTAGCCTTTGAAATTTTTATTCTTTTCCTTGAATCCTCAATCAACGTGTTTATTTTTCTGACAGTCGCACCTATCAGCATGAGTTTCTAAAAAAACGTTGCATTGACCCCCTTTTGGCGGGTGTTTTCATTTAGGTAGTCGCATCAATTCCTATAGGTGAAGATTAAGGTTTACCCTAAATCATAGCCAATGTGTCTTGCCCTTTTGATTTCTATCTCCCAGCTTGTTTTGACTGTGTTCTCCCTGACTAGAAATATCTTTTAGCTTGGTTTGTATGCTTGGTTTATTTTCATTTTATTCACTTGGTTTCTTGAGTTCTTGGATGGTGTATAACCCTAGGGCATCTGGACCATCACCCATTCACTTTTTTGTGTACTCAGAAAGTCAAGTCGATAGTCAAATTTTCTCCTTGCATTTAATTTGATTAGTCCTTTTGTTGCTTTGATTTCCATTTAAAAAGTTTGAAAAGTTTCATTTGGTGTTTGAGCATCTCTTTTCAGGCATAGATCACATTTCTCATCTTGTTTTTGGTTCAATCTTTGCTTCATTAGTTTCGAAAGAAATTCTCTTTTCTGCTTTGTGTTTTCTTGTGATTGATTGTATTGGAAATGTTTCATTTAAGTGAGAAGTGTTTGTGAAAGATTCATTCCATCATTTCATTGAAAAATACGTAATTCTAGTTTGTTGAATCAATATGTTACATTCGTTAGCATCATTGAAGGCTAGAGTTGCATCATCACTTGCATTGGAAAAGAAATGAATTCTCTTTACTAGTGAAAGGGCTACTTGAAGTGCATTTTATAGGAAAGTTAGGAATTGGAAAGATTTTTTTCATCATTTTGTTTTAAAAAGCGAAATAGTGAAAAGGTAATTTTGCTTTCAATTTCTTGTTTTGTTGCATTTGAGTGTGTTTTCTACTCTCATTAGTGTAGACAATTCATCGAATTGAAAGGGTCTTGTCTCATTTAGCTGCATATAGGTGTTTTTCGAGTCACATCGACAAGGCCTGAAAATTGAGAGATAATTTCAAGATAAACTCTAAAATTCACTCAATTAAGCTAAGGTGCATTTGGAATCTAACGATGACATCTTAGAAGGTTTAGGCTAGAGACATGTTCCAGCATCTTAAAACCTAGTAGCTATCATTCGCTTCGACACTAGATAGTGCTAGTACAGACTTCTGCTCCCCATACTGTCGAGTATATAAAGGGAGACCCAACTAGGTTGCAATCCTTTATCCATAGGAAGCTGAGTCTACCACCTTCTAAACACGATACAATAAACACAACATTTGGGGTGATTGTCTACCCGTAATTCTAGATTCGCAGGGAGGTATTTTGAAATTCACGGTTACCTAGTAATCCTTTTTACCTAGATCATCCTAAGTAGTCATTTTGATTTTTGTCACTCCCTAAATATGAAAGATCACCCGAGTGCTTATCCTTTTGAGCTTGTTTCAAACTGAAAGTGATAGAGTCACCTTTTGTTTCTTTCTCGACTCTTAAAACATGAAAGAGCACCAGTTTGTTTTTGCGTCCTAAAATGTTGTTTCCCATGATCTTATACATTTATATTGGTATTTTTTAGTCCACATAGTGAGTATACCTTTCAATAAATTTTAATGCCCTTGAAATCAATCTCTCTTTCGGTTACTTGAGAAAAAATCATCGTGGCTACGTTGGGTTGTGTTATATTCTTTCCACAACTAGCCCACATAGTCAACTAGGGGTTTAGAGGGGGAATGGTGCCCCCCATTCATTATTCCAATTGCATAATGGGGGGGTCACTGAGAGGGGCAGCCCCCCCTGTCCAGAGGTTTTGAGGGGGGTGGGTAGCCCCCCTCTACACGTTTTGGGGCACCGGTCCAGGGAGAATATTTTTGGACCCTATATTAGGTTGGGCATGCCTACCTATGGTTTTGTGCATGGTTTTTGCACATGGTTTTGGATGCGATGATTTTGGTCCATGGTTTTGGATGCAATGGTTTTCGGTCCATGGTATCAGATGCTTCAGCATGTCTAAATATGTATTGTAACAATGAAAGGAAAATAATGAGAAATCAAGCTGGTAGCCCCGGTATTGGGATCTAGGGGAAAATCTTTGTGTATATGTGTTTTATGTGTTATGTTCTCGCATTTGTTTATTTTCTGTTCTTAGAATTTGTATGCAGGTAATTTTTGTACGGGGTTAAAACCGACAAGCTGAACCAACTGGTTCGCCTAGTTCCTCTTCCTTTTCTCTGTCTGAAAGATTATCTAAGGAGCCTTTTCCTGAATTACCGCAGTCACTTGAGGACTAAGGTGTTGAGCTTGGAATTGTTCTGAGTATTCAACCTTTTTCATCTAGTCCACCCCCTTTAGATAATAGGTCACTTTATGACATTAGCCCGGCATCTCCAAATAATCCTATCCAGACTCTTGAGAGTCCGCCAACTTCTGATGGTTAGCTTTCACTGGTTGTTTATCCTCTGAATCCTTTGTTCAATCTTGTTATGATATCACCGCAACATCCATACAGTCCATACGATCAGCTGGGTATTCCTTTGGAATTATCCCCTCAAACATCTTCGGCAATCTGTCATCATCTGTTTTAACCCATGGAATCAGAAGGTGAAATCCTATTCTCCTCTCCCGATCACTCATAGGTTTCCACTCAACACACAATCGAGAAGCAGGAATATCCTTTTCCTCCTGAAGGTTTCCCTTACACGGGAAGCATTTTGACTAGTGTTCATCCTGAGTTTCCACGTAATTACATGACTTTAGCATAATTGGTTTCAGGCATGCCTACTACCTCATCACTATATCATAACCCTATTTGGGCATTTGGCATTATGCCTA
The DNA here is from genome assembly GCA_000404065.3 of Pinus taeda. Classification (NCBI taxonomy): domain Eukaryota; kingdom Viridiplantae; phylum Streptophyta; class Pinopsida; order Pinales; family Pinaceae; genus Pinus; species Pinus taeda. The sequence continues at coordinate 29,329 of APFE031221047.1, read as the reverse complement.
GCACAAGTCCATTCATTTAGAACTCGACCTCCCAACAGACGTGATTTTTGCAGTTACTTCAGTCTTGGTGAAACCCACCATTCCAAATCCTCTTGTTTCATTGGTTCAAGTAACCCATCTGGTCCAACTGATGATCTCAAGTCATGTTGTTGTCAGTTCTTCTATCCCTCCAATAAGTGGGCAGGCTATCCCATCACCTGGGGAGCAGATTCTGAATGTTTCTATGATGTCTAGCACAACCAATGTGAGTGGCTCACAACCTCACATGGTTGGGATGAACCAATCCTCTTCTGGTGCCATTTCAAGTCCTGTTCATCCTACTGAATCAAGTAATGTCCAGTACCAACAACCCATTTCCGGTCCGTCCAGGTGAAGTCATGTCCAGTACTAGCAAACCAATGTTGGTCTGTCTGGGACAAGTCACGTCCAGTACCAGTAGCCCAATATGGCTCAAGGTCAATACCCACCACCTTATGTTCCATATGGCTCACAAGCGATTGTTAATCTATCATACATCCCTCGGCCTGGACCTTATGTCCAACCCAGTTCGTCCGTCGTGCCTGGTGGGTATGGCCAGATACAGTTTAGGAACTTTCAAGCTGTCATTCCAGGAACTATTCAAGTACCTTTGCAGAAGCAAAGACAACTCCTACAATAGCAAGGGAAACCTTCATTGAAGAAAATGCCATCTATGCAGCAACAAGGCCAGATGATGCTACAGCAAGGAAAACTGCAACAATCGTAGGGGAAACCCTCACAACAGTTGCAGCAAACCATGTAGCCACAAATGTAGTATGTGCCACAATCCTCCTAGCCTATGCCTTTGCAAGGTCAACCCCTACAGCCATAGGATGACCTCTATAGTCAGAAGGTCAACCCTTGTAGCAACAAGGTCAACTCGGGCAGAAGCAACCCTTTTACCCATATCAATAGGGTCAACCCTTGCAAGGGAAAGGCCAGGGTCAAGTTCTACAATAGCAAGCACAGAATCTTTATGTCCAAGGGCAACAAGTTTAGCCTCCTTTTGTCTAAGGAAAACAAGTCCAAAATCCTTATGTCTAGGGATAGCAAGTGCAGAATCCGTACGTCCAAGGGCAGCAGTTCCAAAACCCTTTAGCAGGTCCAAAACCCTTATGCTTAGGGACATCAAGTGCAAAATCCATATGTCTAAGGTCAGCAAGCTCAACAACCTTTTAACTCGTATGTTGCTTATCAACAACCCATGGCCAGACAGTTCTAAGGCTTTCAAGGTCAGAATCCTCCTTACGAGCAAGTTAACCTATAGTGGGGGGGAAATCAAATGCCATATGGAAAAATCCTCCATTATAGGGACAAAATCCTTACTAGAAGGGATGGGCCCCACTAGTTGGCCCCCCTTATCGACCTTAAATGCCTTTAAATACCCAATTTCCATTATTAGCTACGCTGGAATTGCCAGATGTGTCTAGACTCACGAATGACATGATTCTTCATTCGCCATACTGGCCTCCAATTTCATCCAAGATTCCGAACGATTGTCCAAATTTTGAAGGAAAAGAGAAAGAGGATCCTCAAGCCCACGTGATGACATATCACCTTTGGTGCTCCTTGAATTCCTACGTTGATGATTCCATTCGTCTTCTTCTTTTCCAACAAACTCTTACAGGGGATGCAACCAAATGGTATATTAAACTACCCCGAAATACCTATCATGAATTTAACACTCTTTCCATGGCCTTTCTCACACATTTCTTCCTGTCGATTTGCTATGAAACTGGCACCCATATACTAATGTCGCTGAAGAAAGATGCTGTGACTCACATCTCTGATCACATCCATGAATGGAGACGTAGGTGCCATATGATCAAGTTTGAAATTGTTGATCAGTTTTTGACCGAGTGGTTCACCAAATCATTTGTCAACAAAATTGTTGAGGACATTGCTATGGGTGGATGCATCACTGAGGAGCAAGCCATCGCATGTCCCTAGTATCTAGATCTTGTCTATTCACAATCCGACATGTTATATGATGTGTTACCTGATGCACCCAGACCATCATCTAATCTGACGACATATATGTCTTTGACCACACCTCCTGTTGATGGAGTAATTAGTTGAGTGACTCAGAACCCTATAAAATCTTCTTCCAAATAGAAGTCGATCTCCAACACTGCTCCTAGTGACTCCTCTTGAAATTCATCTGGACCTGGTAAAACCTCGAAGGTTCACGCTATTTATTCTACCACAATCGATAAATCCTATAAAATTAAGAAGAAAGGCAAAGGAAAGGGTAAAGTCGATGCCCCAAACAGGGTCCTCCTAAGTCGTCTTCTGGTGATTCTTCCCAATAGAAACCCAAGTATCCATGCCTCATCTATGAGAAGGATCACTATACTAAGGATTGTCCCAGATGGTCCAAAGTTAGTTGTTATCTCAAAGGGACCCTAGATGTCTTGAAAGAGCCCTTTCCATCCCAGCTACTCAAATGGTAGACCAGCGTCAGTCATCTGCTTCCTCGGGTTCACAAGTGTTCATTATGAGTACCCCGATCAACATGGCTACCAGGTCAAAATATTATCAAACTCCTACTCTGTCAAAAGGGAAGGAAAAAGAAGGTACCCCTTCTTCTTCCGCCCTGTCTAGTTCTAGTCCTCTTTATATAGAGCAACCTAATTCTGATTGCACCATTCAACCACCTTCTCAAGGTCTGCTACAAAAGTCCTTGTACAATCCCAACACTCGAGCTGCTCAATATTATAAAATTGATGAAGGTTTGGCTCAAGTGTCATCAACTATGTCTACTCTCAAGGTCCTTCAAAGTTTTCCTTCTCAGTGGAAATCATTACTTTCGGCTATTGGGCGTATTGATCGAGTTGACTCTAATCTCATATGTTTTGACTTGGAAAACCATGTTCCACATTTACCTCCTCAGCTTTCCTTTCTCATTAATGTAATCATAAATGAGAAAACCATTCATAGGATTGCCATCGATGAAGGTGCTTCTACCTATATCATGTCTACCACTTGTTGGAAGGCAATTGGTTCTCCTACTCTGAACCAGTCACCTAACACTCTGGAAGCTTTTAATGGGCACGATTCGTGACCTTCTGGTGTCCTTCCCAATTTTGACATTACTTTGGAGGGCAAGATGATACGTGTCAAAGTAGATATCGTTGATGCTTATATTAACTACAATCTTCTACTTGGACGGAGATGGACCCATGCCATGCATGCTGTAGCCTCCTCCCTTTTCTATGTGATTTGTTTTGACCATCAAGGGAAGATAGTCACAGTCGACCAATTATCCTTCTTTGCCTCTTCCTCCTCAGAAGGAAATGTTCCATATGTCAAGCACACCAGTGATCCATATGAGAGTGTGGGGTCAGGACACTTTAAATATCATGTCTGCATGGGAATTTTTCCGCTCCCACCCTCATGTTGCCTCTGTCAACATGATTTCGGTCAAGTCTGATCCTTGGGTCATTCCTTCGCTAGATCGTATTGATACATGGGGTGAAGTTATGTTGTTAATCCCACCAAAATTGATTTCATGGAAATCTTTTCAGCTTCGCCTTTGGTATCCTCTAATCATCTTGTTCCGAGAACACCTCTTGATGCGTATTCTCAATCCCCATCGCTTGGTTCTTTGGAATCTCCCGAACCCTTAGTAAAGACATTCCTTTTTGAAAAAATTATCATGGAAGTAATGCCTTTAGAGGAAGTTCCTTGGAATGACACTCATCATTGTTCCTCATTTTTTCCAGGCCTGATGGTGATGTCTACTTGTCTCGAGGAGTTCTCCACTCAGTTCTAGTCCCTTCCACTTCAGACGTTGATCATGACTCATGAAGTTTAGTAGAAAGAGAACATGGGTAACATTACCCAAACAATGCCAATTGATATTTCTGTCAAACTTGGTGTCGTTCAAAATGTCCATATCAGGGTAACTTGTTCTCCAGAAGTGTTAGCCTCACTCTCTTAAAAATCAATAATAAATCCAATTATTAAATTGAATAAATAGAATCATGAGAATTCCTCAAACTAAGGATTCTAGTTTGGATGAGGGATTCTCTCCAAATAGCTCTCCTAAATTAGTGTGTAAGTTGAAAAATTATCTCAACCAAGTGAATTTAATATAGACACACTATTTTAAGACCACTTACTCATGTATTTAAATGTATTATTAAATTATTTGAATAAAAGTGAATTACATGAGCATGAGAGACCACATGATGGCTCTCTGCCTTTTCCACCAGTTTATTTTTTGTGTGTTAATTTGTTGTGCATATGATTATATGGCTTTGTGATTCTTCTTCATGTGCTATCAGAGCCTGGTTGAAAGTGACATGAGACAAATCAAGTTGTTGAGGGAGTAATGGAAGGAAAATACAAATATTTGCGCATTGATCGCCTTCAATAATATGAATTCAAAGCAGTGAAAGGTTTGCTAAAAAATATTGGTGAATGAGTTTAAGTTTGAGGGAAAACAAGTTTTTTAAGTGCAATTTTGATCACTTTGACGGCTATTGAATGAGAGCTAGGTGGAGATGATTCCTTGAGGATTATTCATTAGTTATTGGAGAGGGTCGAATCAATGGATTTACTAGCACTTGGATTGACCAACACTTGAGCGTAGAGGTATCTTCAAGCCATTTGATAGCAAGTATCTTAAATCTTATCTTTCCACCTTCTAGGATTTCATTTTTGAAAGGCTTGAAGGCTATGCACTTAAATTAAACTGGAAAGACAATAGATCCAATCATTTCTCAAATGTAGTTACTGCTACAAGATATCCATTTTTCTCAGTCACTTGAATGCATGATATGTCCTCTATTAGTTGCAAAATGATGGAACATTTCAAAAACAACCCAAAATGCAGTCCATCTAATGATATAGCCACATTCTTGTCATTTCAATCTTCAAAAAAAACATGATTCTCCCTTCTCTGTTCCTTCCCCTTTGCCCTATTTGTGATTATATATGCAATTGATTCTACATAAAATAATTGACGCGCCTTCAAGCTGGTCATGGTCTTTCTAGAGCTACACTATTGAATTGACAGTGAAAGTGCAATGTTCGAGTTAAGTGAGCTCAGGGTTCACCTTCAAGATCCTTACATCATTGAAGAAAAGTTTGCACATTCGAGCCACTAGTGAATGGATTGAAGATTACTGAGCAGAGGCTCTTTTGCAAGAAGTTGTTCCCAAGAAATTGTTGTGCAACAAGGCTAGTGTTTTCCAAGTGTAAAGGACTGAGGTGTGAAATAAATTTTTCATTGCATTTTTGGTTAATAAGAAACAGGTCATGAGAGTTTTGATTAGCAGCAAAGTTTGAAGCAGGATCCATGGAACTATGCTAGCTTCTAGGATCCAAGTTGAGGTCTTGATTGGATATCATCTCATATCCTTGTTCATGAGTGAAGGCTTTTCATTTGATGCCATTACGAGGAACTTTTGAATAGTTTGATGGCTAGGTTGAAGGTGCACTCCACCAGTTGCTGTTATAGTGTCTAAAAGTCTCCCTTCTCTACCATTTCCGCTTGTTTGATTGGACCCAGAACTGTTCTTGCTTACACTAGAAGTAGGAACCATATAATCTTAATTTGATTTTAACTCTCGATGTTGAGAAGTTGAAAATTGTGGCTCTGTCCATGCTTCTCTAAGGGTAGGTGATGAAAAAACCCAAGTCCCCTCTTGACGAGAGAGCAAGCAAATCAGTGATCACAGAACCTGATTCTCCTTCACTATTTGCATGGACCCTTTATATTGTTGGGTTGTGTTATATTCTTTCCACATAGTTAATAGGGGGTTTGAGGGGTACCTGTGACCCCGCTTTATGGGGTCTAAGGTAGCGCCCTGGAAAATTTTGATTTTGGACCCTATGTTAGGTTGGGCAGACCTAGCTATGGTTTTGTGCATGATTTTCACACATGTTTTTTTGGATGCGATGGTTTTTCGGTACATGCTATTAGACGCGATGGTTTTCAGTCCATGGTATTGGATGTGATGGTTTTTAGTCCATGGTATTGGACGCGATGGTTTTCATTCCATGGTATTGGATGCTTCGACATGTATAAATATGTATTATAACATTGAAAGGAACATAATGAAAAAGCAAGTTGGTAGTCCTGGTTTTGGGATCCAGTGGGAAAATCTCTGTGTATATGTGTTTTATGTGTTCTATGTTTTAGAATTCATATGCAGGTAATTTATGTATGGGGTTAAAACCTACATTTGGTATTAGAGAAATTTTTGCTTCAAGGGGACACCTTTGTTGCTGAGGGGTTTCACTCGAACCTATGGTAAACCCTGTTTAGTGGGAGATCTGCAAGATCGATTTTGGTGGTGAAAGAAGATGGCAAGCAGTGGAAAGATAAAGATCGAGAAATTTAATGGTCAAAGTTTTGAGTTGTGGAAACTCAATATGGAGGATTTGTTGGTGGATAAAGATCAGTGGATCATGGTAGATCTAGGTACTAAACGAACATTAGTGTCAGATGAAGAATGGAAGAAGTTGGATTGGAAGGCAAAGAGTGAAATACGATTGTGTGTCTTAGATTCAGTATTACTGAATGTATCAATGAAAGCTATGGTGAAGGCTTTGTGGGACAAGTTAGGGACTTTGTACCAATCTAAGTCTCTGGTGAATAAACTGTTCATGTGGAAAAATCTATATAACCTAGGGATGAAAGATGGAGACTTGGTGACAGAGCATCTAAATGCATTTAATACTATGGTAAGTCAGTTAGCATCTATTGATATTTAAATTTCAAAATGAAGATAAGTGCATCGGTTTGTTGTGTTCTTTGTTGTGTTGCTGAGGGGTTTCGCTCGAACCTATGGTAAACCCTGTTTAGTGGGAGATCTACAAGATCGATTTTGGTGGTGAAAGAAGATGGCAAGCAGTGGAAAGATAAAGATCGAGAAATTTAATGGTCAAAGTTTTGAGTTGTGGAAACTCAATATGGAGGATTTGTTGGTGGATAAAGATCAGTGGATCATGGTAGATCTAGGTACTAAACGAACATTAGTGTCAGATGAATAATGGAAGAAGTTGGATTGGAAGGCAAAGAGTGAAATACGATTGTGTGTCTTAGATTTAGTATTACTGAATGTATCAATGAAAGCTATGGTGAAGGCTTTGTGGGACAAGTTAGGGACTTTGTACCAATCTAAGTCTCTGGTGAATAAACTGTTCATGTGGAAAAATCTATATAACCTAGGGATGAAAGATGGAGACTTGGTGACAGAGCATCTAAATGCATTTAATACTATGGTAAGTCAGTTAGCATCTATTGATATTTAAATTTCAAAATGAAGATAAGTGCATCGGTTTGTTGTGTTCTTTGTTGTGTTGCTGAGGGGTTTCGCTCGAACCTATGGTAAACCCTGTTTAGTGGGAGATCTGCAATATCGATTTTGGTGGTGAAAGAAGATGGCAAGCAGTGGAAAGATAAAGATCGAGAAATTTAATGGTCAAAGTTTTGAGTTGTGGAAACTCAATATGGAGGATTTGTTGGTGGATAAAGATCAGTGGATCATGGTAGATCTAGGTACTAACGACATTAGTGTCAGAATGAGAGAATGGAGAAGTTGGATTGGAAGGCAAGAGTGAAATACGATTGTGTGTCTTAGATTCAGTATTACTGAATGTATCAATGAAAGCTATGGTGAAGGCTTTGTGGGACAAGTTAGGGACTTTGTACCAATCTAAGTCTTTGGTGAATAAACTGTTCATGTGGAAAAATCTATATAACCTAGGGATGAAAGATGGAGACTTGGTGACAGAGCATCTAAATGCATTTAATACTATGCTAAGTCAGTTAGCATCTATTGATATTTAAATTTCAAAATGAAGATAAGTGCATCAGTTTGTTGTGTTCTCTACCAGGTTCATGGGATAGTCTGGTTATTGCAATAGGTAGCAATGTAATTTCCTTGCAGTTTGATGAAATAGTCTTAGCCTTACTGATAGAGGAGATGAGGCAGAAAAATATGGAGAGCCAAAATGGTGATGCTTGTCTGTACAAGGATGGTCCCAGAATAGAAACAAAAATAAGTCATCGAGTGGGAGATCTAAATCTAGAGGGAGATCTAAATCTCCAGAAGAACCTGTAAAGGTTGTGTGCGGGAAATGCGGAAAGGAAGGGCACTACAAAAGGGATTGTAAATCTAAAGCTCCTGATAAAGGAAACGGATTTGATGATTCTCCTTCTGTAGAGGTGAAAACCACCTCAGATGAAGGTGGGGATGTGTACTTGGCTTCTTCAAGTACACATGTAGATCATGAGGCATGGTTGATTGACTGAGGTGCATCCTTTCACTTCACTCCGCATAGAGAGTGGTTTTGTGTGTATGAGAAATATGATGGTGGTGAAACCACTTATGAATGATCTCGGTTAATTAATGTAGGTATTAGAGACTCATGTGCTGGGATATGCCTATGTTATTTTAAGCAATGGATCGATAAGATTGTGAAATACACAGGCATTGGAAGACAGTAAGAGAAACACAACAAGTAAATTCAAAAACACAACAATTTAATAAGGAGTTCACCCAATCCTCTTGGGCTACGTCTCCTGGTCTAGATTTCAGTGGTGGCATTTTCTATTGTGTCTTTAAGCAAAATTTTTACAATGAGGAGCTTAGTTTGAGTCTCCTGTAACAGATGATGCTTAGTAGGGTGGTACTTGAATTCCCCAAGCCACTAGAGTACACAGACTCCCCCTTATAGAGTCTCAACCTCAACTGGTCTTAATGGGATGACTCCAATATGATACTCAGTTCCTGACGGATATCCTCACAGGGATTTCTTGAAACTCTCAAGCCTTCTCAGTTTTGTCTGCTTGATGTTGCCTTAGCTCTGTAGGTCAGCTCGACTTCTCTGTTTTATGCTTCTTGCTTCACTCTCTATTCTGTCTCCTCTCTGTTCCCTATCTGTTCATGGCTTAAAGACAATCCGTCCCTTGACTATTCACTTCCTCTTTTGGCTCTTCGGATCGCCTACCTCCATCTGCTGGAATTCCCTGCTTTTGTGTCATCGCCACTGTGTAACATTTCGCAGAGAGGTAGCAACTTGTCTCCTTACAAATTGGGCACCAGAATTCCCTTCAACGATCGTTATTTCAGTTATTATGTGAAATGATTCATCCACTAGCTCAGCGGTCATGTCAGACCCCAAATTTCATATGCCTCGGCCTATTCCTTTTCCAAATCTGGTCCTCCATTGGGTGGATTCTCCATCGTTGATGTGGGGCCTCCAGATCCTACAGTCATTGATTTTATTGCATGGGTGAGTTGCTTGACATTTACCTTGTGATGAGAGCAGTTTTCTCTCTCATCTGCCGGACATAGGTCATTCAATGTGTGGCATCGCATGGTCCCCTACCAAACCTACTTACCACTTAAAGTGCTTGCGATATCCTACTAATTTTGGGTACTGGACCTGCCTTTTGATGGTTTGGGTATTTTCGTATGGTTTTCCCTATTTTTCATATGACCAGGTGTCGGGGCTTTTCCTTCTTTGAGGTTTTTCTCCTATGATACGTGATTAGCAATTTGCGCTAATCATGTATCAGAAACAACCTCTATTTTTTGATCTAGGCTCCCTGTTTGCTAGTTTGTGCCACTGTGCAGTCTCCATGGGCCAATGGTCAGTGCGCTTTGACCAAGGGTCCTCGTTGTTCCGTGCTGGCTACAACTACCATTGTCCACAGGTCCTTCCTGATAGCTCATTGTTCACAATATTTTGGAGTCTGACATAATTTCAAACATTCATAGAAACTCTAATAATTTTCAAGGATCCAATTCATATCATTGATTGACTCAAGTGCATCCTTTCACTTCACTCCCCATAGAGAGTGGTTCTGCAAGTATGAGAAATATGATGGTGGTGATGTCTTCTTGGGGAATGGCTAGAAGGCTAGAATAATTGTTTGTGGAAAAGTAAAGTTGAAGCTACAAGCTGGAAGGGTTAGAACACTTCTGGGTGTTCTGCATATTTCTGCATTGGCCAAAAATTTGATTTCTATAAGCAAGTTGGATGATGCAGGTATAAAAATAGTTTTCGAGAAGGATACCTGCAAGATGGTTTGGGGAGCACTGGTATTGATGTGGGGAGCTCGAATTGGAACTCTGTACAAGCTGCAAGTTAGCACTATTGTTGATGGGTGCAATAGTTTTGTGGTTACTAAAAGTGGAGCAGAAAATCTAGTGGTCTCTGGAGAGAAAACCATGTTTTGGCATCAAAGGCCTGGACATATTGGAGAGAAGGGCCTTCGAATACTTCATGGTAAAGGTATGGTAGAAGGTATGAGTAATAGCTCTCTCGATTTTGATTTCTATGAAAATTGTGTATATGGGAAGCAAAATCGGGTAAGTTTCCCCTCTAATGGTAAGAGGGTGCAACAGATATTAGAGCTTGTGCACAATGATGTGTTTGGACCGGTGAAGGTTCCATCACTGGGTAATTCTGTGTACTAAGTATCATTTATAGATTACTTCTCAAGGAATACATGGTTATATTTCCTTAAGAAGAAATCTGAAGCCTTTGACAGGGTTAGAGAATTTAAGGCTCTGGTGGAAAACCAGACAGAGAAGAAGATAAAGGTGTTGAGGATTGATAATAGTGGAGAGTTTTGTAGTAAGGAATTTGAAGAATTCTGCAAGAAGTGTGGTATATAGCACAATAGAATACTACTCCATATACACCTTAGCAAAATGGAGTTGAAGAAAGAACGAAAAATATATTGATGGAAAGGGCAAGAAGCATGCTCAATGGTGCCGGGTTAGGATAGGAATTTTGGGCAGAGGTGGTGGATACTGTAGGTTACCTAGTCAACAAGTCACCTTCATCAGCGTTGGACGATAAGACTCCACAAGAGGTATGGATTGGTAAGAAGCCCTCTCTTTCACATCTAAGGGTATTTGGATGTGATGCATATTTACATGTTCCAAAGGAGAAACAAACCAAGTTGGATAGTAAATCTGAAAAGTGCATCTTTATTGGGTATAAGGATGGTTTAAAGGGTTATAAGCTTTGAAACCCAGTAAAAAGGAAGGTTGTGTACAACCGAGATGTGGTGTTCAGAGAGGTGAAAGATGTTATTAAACATGAAGTCCAACCAAATGAACCCGAGAAGATAGATTTTGAGCTAAAGGAGGAAGAATCAGACTCTACAACGGAGGAGGAATCAAAAGATGAAGAGCCACAAACTCCGGCTGTGAGAAGATCAGTTCGAGAAAGAAGGCAGCCAGAATGGTATAGTCCATCTACTTTCTATTCAATTTTTTCTTTGTCTGTTACTGATGATGATCCCAGAACTATGAGGGAAGTAGTGGATTCAGACGATGGAAAACTCCGGAAAGAGGCCATGGTTGATGAAATGGAAACTTTGCACAAAAATGAGGCTTGGGATCTGGTGGAGTTTCCGACTGGAAGGAAACCCATTGGCAGCAAATGGGTATTCAAAAGGAAGGCAAATGCAGAAGGAAAAGTGGAGAAATAGAAAGCTTGGTTGGTAGCAAAAGGTTATTCCCAGGTGCCAGGAATTGATTTTGGTGATATTTTTTCTCCTGTTGCCAAGGTAACTTCTATTAAATTACTTTTATTTGTTGCTGCTTCTTTTGGTTTTGAGGTAGAACAGATGGATGTGAAGACGTTGTTTCTTCATGGGGATCTAGAAGAGGAGATCTACATGAAGCAACCTGAAGACTTTGCAGTGAAGGGTAAGAAAGAACTGGTATGCAAGTTAAAGAAGTCTTGGTATGGGTTAAAAGAGTCACCAAGGATGTGGTATTAGAAATTTGATACATTTATATGGAGACTTGGCTTCACCAGAAGCAAAGAAGATCATTGTGTATTTTAAATTAATTGGTGACCGTGTTATTTATTTGGTCTTGTATGTGGATGATATGTTGTTGGTTGGAAATGACAAAGAAATTTTCTAGGATTTGAAGACCCAATTGTCCTCCAAATTTGACATGAAAGATCTTGGTGCTGCAAACTATATTTTGGGCATGGAAATTAAAAGAGACTAGGAGACAGGAAGCTCTAGTTAAGCCAAAGGAAGTATGTTGAGACAATACTGCAGAGGTTTGATATGTAGGATAGTAAACCAGTGAAGGTTCCTATTCTTGTAGGTGTAAAGTTATCTGCTGAACAATGCCCCAAGACACAAGAAGAGGAAGAGGATATATCCCATGTTCCACATGCAAGTGCAATCGGTAGCCTGTTGTATGCAATGGTCTGTACTAGACCAGACATTACACATGCAGTGGGAGTATTGAGCAGGTTTATGTCGAAACCAGGGAAGGAGCATTGGACAGTAGTGAAGCGGGTTTTCAGGTATTTGCGTGGCACTAGTAATTATGGTTTATGCTACCAAGGAAGACTAGGATTGGATAGAGTTTTGAATATCCGTGGCTTTGTTGATGCAGACTGGGTTAGAGATTTGGATCAGACAACATCTACAAGTGGGTATGTGTTTAACCTATTTGGAGGTGTAGTTAGTTGGATGAGTAAGAAACAATCTGTAGTGGCACTATCAACTATAGAGGTAGAATACATGGCAGCCACTCATGCAAGCAAGGAAGCAATTTGGTTGTAGAGATTGTGTTCAAGTATGGTGTTAATACAGGGAGCTATAAGGATATACCATGATAGCCAAAGTGCAATTCTCTTAGAAAAGAACCCTGCTTGTCATTCAAATATGAAGCACATTGATGTTCAGTATCACTTTGTGAGGGATATGATAGAAGAAAAAAAGGTGTTGCGGGTAAAGGTGGAAACTATGAAGAATATTACAGATGCATTGACAAAATCTGTGAGCTTTGAACAGTTCTCCTAGTGTAGAGAAACAATGGGCGTTTCAGGGCTAGAAAAATGACTAAGCTCTCCTGCGCCCCCCTATGGAAATAAAACAACAAGTGGGATAATAATATAATAGAAGTTACTTTGGCAATAGGAGAAAATATATCACCAAAATAAATTCCTAGAATTATGAACCATATAATCTTAATTTGGTGGTAACTCTCATGAGAAGCTGAAAATTGTGGCTCTGTCCATGGTTATTTGAGGACAGGTGATGAAAAAACCCATGTCTCCTCTTGACGAGAGAGCAAGCAAATCAATGATCACAGAACCTGATTCTCCTTCGCTATCTGCATGGACCCTTGATACAATGTAAAATGGTACAGTTTACCACCAATGATTCATCCATTTTTATCTATTTTCCGGCACTAATTTCTTGCGAGTTGTTTGCCCAGGTTGGGATCCAGACTTCGATATTTTTCAAGCCCCCTCACAGATGATGGTTTCGCACTGGTCTAAAGGAACCTGCAAAGATATTAAGATATTCTCAGGCTATAATTATAGATACCAATGGTGGTTTTCGATTTTTTGCATTATTCCATAGAATTGATAAAACTAGGCTTTTCTTGCAATGGTTTTTTACTTGGTCCAAAATTTTTACATTGCTAATCCGGTGAAAATCTCATGTAGCCATGATGGGTAATTTCTATTCTTTAGCCTTGAGACTGACATCAAAAAATATATAAGATGGTATTTTATTTGGAGGGGGGTGGAGAAAAGAAGGGGCAAGAACAATATCCAAATTATTAGATTTTAAATTATGAAGAGAATTCAATGTGCCCACAGAGGGATAGGTGTAGGTGTCTTTTAGATGATCGTATGGATCGATGATGCGAGGAATGTGCCACAGTAATCTCACATCCATTGAATTTTGTTAGCCCAATCATAATAATTTCTTGATATTTGTTTCCCTTCCTTCGGCTACTTGGATTTTGGGAATCGTAAAGCAAACCTTTGAGATTCGCCATTTTGGCAATTCTTCCCAATTTCATAGGGTGAATTTTGTTCCCTCTTCTAGATTTAAAGGATTACTATTTTTTATGGATTCGACTGTGAGCTCAAGTGTCTGAATTTTGATGTGTCTAAATTGTTTAGTGGCATCATCCATGTTTTCTAAATGAAATTTCATCTGTGGTAGGATGATATTCCTTTTTCAGCTATTGTGTTTGGAACTTTGTGAATTTATGTTGGTTTTTAATGTAGGGGGATTGAGAGACATGTTAGTTTGTTAATTGGATTGCTGAAGGGGTTCATTGGATTGTTGAAGGGATCAGGAGGACAAAGGGTTCAAACTTGTTGTTGATATACAACCGATAAGTTCATTATGCAGTTTTATATTTGTTCCTGTTGCATCTAAAGATGGAGGAGGATGCATATTATGCTCCTGTGAATGGAAATCAAATCAATGGTATGGTCATAAAAGCTTTGGCCATGTGCAGAATATTTTAGAACATAATCTGTTGCTCATCAATGAGATAAATCAAAATCATGAATCAATGAGACAAGGGGCTGTGTGAGCATTACATTCTCATTGTTTGCGAAATTTCATTCACCATATTGTGAAGGTGAAGGTTGATGTAATTCACTATTTAATAAATACATATTTTTGGTGGTGTTTGTGTCCTAGATCCACCCAAAATTGAATAAGGGGATCTTAGGTACACGGTGTGTAATGAATGCATGTGCATGACTTGTGTTCAAAATTCTCTCTTTGTATTATGCTTAAAACAACTACATGCACATAAGTACACAAGCACAAAGCATCTCATCATCAACTTGATAAGATAATCTTCCAAGCAAGCACATTTCACATCATGTAATCAAATCAATCAAGTTAAGGATGCTACATAATCAAGCATTAAAGCCAAGATGACATCCATATCATCAACACTTTTTGTATCAGTTGCATTTTTTAAATGAATTGTATGGGTGCATTCTTGGTTGTAACCAACACCCTAATTTGAATTTTTAAGGTGAATACATTAAGTCGAGTAAGTCTTCAACTGAATCATCAAGATTGAACTTGTCATTTGTATCTTGGGTGCATTTTCGACAGTGTTCGACACCCTTTCTTTTTTAACCATCACATTTAGTGAGTACATTCAATAAATCACAAGTTTCAGTATTCAATCAAGCATCAAGCGAGCATGAAAGAAAGCAAGTGTGAGTTCAAACAATCAATTGTTAAAACAAGTTCAGGCGAGCATGAAAGAAAGCAAGTGTGAGTTCAAACAATCAATTGTTAAAACAAGTTCAAGCGAGCATGCAACAATCAATCAAACATCAAGTGAGCAAGTTCTAAAATGCCATCAAGTATTAAAAGCAAGCGAGCGTGAGTTCCAACTAGTTCACATGGCGAAAATTATTCAGTTGTTAAATATTCTTAATAATTTTCTCCTCTCAACTACTGAAGACATAGTAAAAATTAGAAAAACGACTCTTGTTGACATTCAAGTGCATATTCAACATGAACATGAAATGATTGAGTTCCTTCAACTGGAGTCACAGCCGCAGAGAAATGAGTTGCAAGAGAAGCATGCTACTTCCAAGTCTTTGACCAATCCAGAGACCGCTGATCATTCGACTTCATTCATCCAACCAGCTTCAAGTGTTGAAGTTGTTCCAGTTCAACTTTCTTCCAAACCCATCATCAATCCATGGGAAGAAATTCAAATTAATCTAAATCAACAAGGATTAGGATATGACAAAGATGAAAACAACTTGAATATCCCTAATTATTCTAAGCCAATCAAGTTCATCAGTGCAAGATTTCTTGATCAAATAACATCAACAAGCCATGAGATAGTTGTAGAAAAATAGACATGTACGCAAATTGAAGTTGCAATCAAATCAAAATTCCTTCATTGTCAAAGAAAAAGTCATCTGAAAGATCAGTGTTTTGATCTCCATCCTTGTCACCATTGTGGCAAGTCGAATCATTCATCAGAGAGATGCTGAAAACACAACCACTGATAGTCAGCAAGATTGAAGATAAATTATTCAGGGATTGATCCATGGGAATGGTCATCCACATCCAGAAGATTGTACAAGTTTTAAAATCGGATTCACTCACACATATTGTAGCCAATAGTAAAATGAAGATGGCACTCTCATGCAGTTGAACGGGAGAGGACACCAGTGAAATACTCATACACCTACAAGGGGGAGTTTAGAAATAATTTGCAAAAGATTGTCTCTCCTTTCAGCTAACAAAGGGGGGGAAATGTCAATGAAATTGATAGTGATTTTCAGACTGAAAGTCTTGACAACATCAATGAAGTAGCCAGTGGACATCGTCATCAACCAGTGGGTGATCATCATCAGCAAATATGCCAGTGTGAATTCATCAAATTGTGTCAGTGGACACCTGATGTTTTTTTCAAGAAAAGGGCAGTTGGATCATTTCACAGCTTGGCACGTGATGGAGTTTTCAAGAGATTTCCAGAGATGAATCAAACATGCAACTGATTCATGTTCTCTTCATATTTGAGTTTTTTTTTTCAACATCTAGCTTTGGGGGTTTTTCAAGCAAATGTTATTCGAGGATCAACTTGAGAACTTGGAAGATGGTTCCTTGTTCATTTTGGATTTATCACTTGGGTGGGGGGGGGGGGGGGGGGGGGGATTTAGCCTCATTCTCTTAAAAATCAATAATAAATCCAATTATTAAATTTAATAAATAAAATCATGAGAATTCCTCAAACTAAGGATTCTAGTTTGGATGAGAGATTCTCTCCAACTAGCTCTCCTAAATTAGTGTGTAAGTTGAGAAATTGTCTCAACCAAGTGAGTCTAAGATAGATGCATTGTCTTAAGACCACTTACTCATGTATTTAAATTTATTATTAAATTATATGAATAAGAGTGAATTACATGAGCATGAGAGACGACATGATGGCTCTGTGCCTTTTCCGCCAATTTATTTTTTGTGTGTTAATTTGTTGTACATATGATTATATGGCTTTGTGATTCTTCTTCAAGAAGAGATCAAGATCTATACTCGTTTGTTCCAAGATTTTCGGTATTTTTTTGTGTGGTCATATGAAGAAATTTTTGACATTGACCCAAGTATAGTCGTGCACGAGATTTCAGCTTATCCTCATGAGAAGCCTATTTGCCAATGGCTTCGACTAGTGCACCCTAGAAAAGCGGTCACCATGAAGGATTAAGTTGAAATTTTTTTGAAAGTTGGACTTATTTATCCGATCCCTCTTATGGATTGGGTGTCGAATATTGTACCAGTGACAAAGAAATAAGGCATTATTTGTGTTTGCGTCAATTACCGTGATCTCAATTGTGCATGTCGTAAGGATAATTACCCCACTCCCATCATTTACCAAATCATTGATGATTGTGCTGGGAGTGAATTATTTTCCTTTATGGATGGTTTTTCTGGCTACAACCAGATAAATTTTGCGCCAACTGATCAAGATAAGGCAACCTTTATCTATCCGTGGGGGACCTTCACATATAAAAATCTACCTTTTAGCCTTAAGAATGTTGGGGCCAAATTTCAGAGAGTGATGTCTTATGTATTCCACAACATTCAAAACATCGTTCAAGCTTACTTGGATTATATCCCTGCTCATTCTCGTAAATGTCATGATCACCTTAATCATCTTTGAAAAAAATTTCTTCGCTGTAGACACTACAACATTCAGCGGAATCCACATAAGTGTGTCATCTATGTCGAATTTGGATGACTCATTGGATTTATGGTTTCAAAAGAAGGCATTTTCCTTGATCCTCTTAAATTCGAGGCCATAGTTAATTTACCCCCTCCATCCTCAATGCATCAACTGCAGAGTCTATAGGGAAAATAAAATTTCCTCCATCGTTTCATACCAAACTATGCTAAGCTAGTTTCAAGGTTCACTTGGTTGCTCAAGCAAGGGACCCCATTTGTTTGGGATGAGGTTGCTCAAAAGTATTTCGATGACCTAACTAATGTCCTCATAAATGCTCCTTTGTTGCATCCCCCAAACTATCATCACAATTACTTCCTTTATCTACCTGCAACCTCTAATACCATTGCTATGATGTTGGTACAAAATGATGACTGTTGGGTGCAGTATAGGGCATATAAATGTACCAAAATTTAATTTTTCAATTCAGAAAGTTTGTGAACTTTGAGGCATGGCACTGGAAATTCCAGACAGATCCCTTGGCAACCAGCAGAACAAATTCTAGTCAAACTTGCACAATAAATGAAATCCTGCACTTAAAAGGGAACTTGAGAAAATATCAATCCAGGTAATCAAAATCATGCAGGAAATAAAAGCAAATCTTGTACTATTTAACAATGTGAAAGGAAATGCTAAGTACGAGAAAACGTAAGGGAAATCAGAAATTGAAACCAAGCAGTGCTGGCACAATATTAAAAGTACTATAAATGCTAGAATAAATTCATGATCAAATCAAAAGTAATTCTACATGCACTAATTCTACTGCATCTACCTCTGTGTAAAATTAACCTGAAAGCATGAGCAAGCATAACAAATAAATTTAATGTGTAAATAACTTATGAAAGAAATTATAGATTCTCTCGCCTTCCTTGTCCCTAAAGAATAAATCTTGAAAAAATTTCTAGAAGTTTAAAGGAAATAAACACGATCATTTACAAACAAAATGCAACTTCCTTTTCATGATTGTCGTCTCTACAAGAATCATTATTTAAAATGACAGAAATATATATGTCATCTATGCTTCTAAGTAACATATGATTTCTTGTAAGCATAGATTGAATGAATGCATTAATATCTTGAAACCATGAACACTCAGGTCAATCTTAGGTTCTGGTGTATAAACTAAACAAATCTAAATCAATTCAATGGTTTCAAGTTGCAAATTAAAATTGATAAAGGCAGAGTGTCAATGCATAATCTGATCCTGTGAATTCAGATGTTCTTAAGGTACAAAATACTTATTTTATATAAAGAAATATTTCAAGTGCAAGAACAATTTCTAATGTAGAAACCAAATCAATCTTGCAGTCGAAATGAAAACATTACAACAAATTAAATAACATCAGTTTGGAGGAGGAAAGAGACTGAAAGTAATTAAATCTTACGATAATAATTTCACACATAAAATAATAATTCAAATATAATTTAGTCTAAAATATGTAGAGTGGTGTCAAGCTGGTCTGGTGGCCAACCCAACCAGCCCACACCCTCTATTAGTGACTTAGTTCACACATAATTTAAAATCATTAGATGCAATAAATAAATAAATGGAGCATGGTTATCGATGCTTACATTAATTCTTGAAAACATAGTCTTTACATCATGAGGCAACATTTAAATCTAGCAAATAAGAGGAGTTATCCACAGGTTATAACTATGTGATGCTACATTCGGGTCGACTCCTCCCTTCAACGCACTCCTTCTGTGCTGGTGTGTTCCCCTGTCTCTATGCATGTATATCTATTGACTGATCTCTTAATTGTTTTTCTCCTGCTAGTCTCTTAAAATTATATAGGCATCGAATTACAAATTGGGGCTTTTAAAAACCAATGGAAATACAAGAGTGGCAGATTGTGAATCTTAACAATTTTCCAAGAATAAAATTAGGTTTGTAACTAAATGTCGAAATAGGAATCGATTCTGGTAAATCTTTCCTCTTTCCCTAGAATGATGATGTTTCTAGAAAGTTTGATTTGACTAATCAATTTCCTCCACTCAACGGTAGTCAACAAGATGCTAGAATTTGGCATTGTTCTAATGACATCTATGAAAGGCATTGTTGCCTTGATTTTTCTCACCTACCCTGCAAATCAAGCTATGGAAGCTAACTGTAGACAAAATTGGTTCAACCTTCTCTATAATTGATTTCCTGTAGTGATATGGTCGTAATTAACAATCTTGATCAAGGGCAATGCTCCCCAATGTCAATGCAAGATGGAAGCTTTGAATTAGTGTACTGTGACTTGAACTCTTGACATGAGAGAATAGTAAAGCCACTAAATCATCTCTTGAAAATGTTCTCTTTAGGCCATGTGCTCTTGGTGAATCTGGTGAATGGGACCCTAGTTGAGCAGTCATAGAAGATGCCACAAGGACTACCATAAAAGTTCAATGTGCTCTAACCCTTGTTTCAAGATTTGGATGCACCGTAGCTTACAATAGATAATGAAACAAAGCCTCTGGAAAAGCCTTATTATGATAGCTACAATAATGGCAATAGCAAGATTCTCTAACGTGCCAACCATCATGTCCAAAATTGGACTAGCATCACCAATCTATTTTGCTAATTGCACCAATCATTCTTCAATTACAGCCTAAAACAACTTTTTCCAGTTGTTTATATCATCACTTAGATTTGAAGCCTCCAAAGAATGATGGTGCTCTTGTGCAAATTCCTTGCCATATCACTTATTGCACAAACTATTGCCATAAAAGGTGGTGATTTTGACTACTGTGCTAGGATAACAGTAGTTTCTGATGCTCATATCATAGTCGTAACTGGATGGAGGTGTATGTAATGAACCATACTTATATCTCATTGTGATTTCATCGATGATACTAAATAAAATAAATTCAATAGTTTGACCACTAGAAAGGCTTTTAATTCTTCAACACGTTATTGCTTCCCTGTTATTCAAACTGATAGCCAAGTAATTTCATCCATATTTGAGTAGTGTACGCACTCCTTGACTCCATTGCAGGAACATGAGTGTAGTCCAGGAACTCTTTAGAGTGTAGGAAACCATAAAAACATGTCTGCACTAAACATGCATACACTTGAACATGCCTGCATTATTGCAGGAATCCGTTGCATGCTACAGGAAAGTAAATGCAGGTCCATAGCTTGTATAAAAGAATGATCAAATCAATTTTAAACTTGCAACAGACAAACCTTTATAATAATGTTTTAATCCTGTTAAAATAAGTGAAGCAATGAATACTTGCAACAATGATCATTTAACCAACAACAACATGAGTAAAAATAAGACAAAACAAAGGCCCAACATCCCCCCATGCTTCCAATATTGCATGTCCTCATGCAAGGAAATCTGGTACTGCCACTCCCTTGCAAAAACAAAAGTTATAACATTTGTAGGCATTCAAAACGATGTTATCGCAATTCTCTGTGATCATATTTTCTGTGTTGAATAAGACTTGTTCTAAAAGAAAAGTGTCTGTTGGATTCTTTATTTTCTTAAATTGATTTCAAGAAAATATATAAACAAAGGCTACCATGGAAAAACTAAATTGCAAGGATGGTGTTATTGCTTGAATAAAAAATTTTCCAGCTTTTAAAGTTTCCAAAAACATATCTCGAAGGCATCTCTAGTCATAAGTTTCTCTTAAACAACCTCATTATAAACATGAGTGACATGATTTAAAAACCATGGTGTTAAAAGTAAACATAGTAATACCTTCCCACAATGACCATTTTACCATTATGCATGTATAGTTGAAGCTCCTCTTGTCTGGGCACAGTGAATTACCTGCACTAAGGGTCCCACATCCATAAAAATCATTCCAAAAAGATAGAACTCCAAGGTATAACAACAAAAGGATTTTAAAGCCATTCTCAAAGAGATTGATAATGAGTTTAGGGAGAGCAAAAGAAACCAAGTAAATTATAGTGTAGAATTAATTTTAATACCATAGGCATGCCCCTGTTGCTAGTAGGCATCTATAGCCTCGACAAGGATACCTTTTAACCTCATGAAATGCTTGTGTCCCACCTATTAGATATAACTCAAAGTCATTTAAGAAAAAATAATTTTTTGTCTTTTTATAAGTTAATTGAAGGCCATTGTTTTGGCTTGGTAACCAGAAAACAACAGTGCCATTCATAGGAACTAACAAGAATGAATGAGCCATTTCGGGATGAGACCTCTTGTCTTCTAGCTTCTTCAATTGAAGGCCATTACCCTGGCTTGGTGAACAACTTGGTAATTTCATTCACCTTAGGACCCATGATCATAGTAGGTCGGCTCATAGTGAGACCTCCTATCCCTCAACTAATTCACTTATGTTTGAAGAAAAAACTTCTGATTATGATTAACATCAGATAGGTTACTTAATAGGTGGGGGAGAAAATCTACTCCTTAAGAGTGCAAGATGCCGTGAAAAGTTTTTAATCACTAGTCTTTACTTGTTGGTCATGCTACCTTAAAGACTTATTTAAACAAATATATGATATAATGAATAAAAACATTCCTTGAGTTGGTCATGCCAGGATTCTTTATGGAAGCTTATTAGATTCTTATAGGCGTGGTCCACCATAGGGGGTTTCTCACTGGTGCCTTCGAAGAGGGACTTGAAAAGGTTTTCTAGATGATGGTTTGTTTGAATAGGAGAGAAGTATTATATGTATCTTATAACAATACCATTCATCAATAATCAAATTCACTTGAAAATATGAGGCATTAAGTGTAAAGCTCTTATGACAAGTCTTACCATGAGAGTGCATAATAAAAAATTCAAAAGTTGTGCTTTTAGGGAATCATAAGTTCAAGAGTGTTGTTATAAATCTTTATTCATTATTATCATATTACCCTACCCTACTTTAAAAAGAGAAATATCACCTTTAGGTGTAGGTGTACTTCTAATGAAGCCACGTGCATAACAAAATGGTCATTATACTCACAGTTAGTTTTAAAG
Organism: Pinus taeda; assembly: GCA_000404065.3. NCBI lineage: Eukaryota > Viridiplantae > Streptophyta > Pinopsida > Pinales > Pinaceae > Pinus > Pinus taeda. The sequence continues at coordinate 6,863 of APFE031221047.1, read as the reverse complement.
AATAGACTTCAAAACATACCAAAGCGTGAGAAACCAATTGCTTCAATTGACATGGTATCAAGAATTTTCAAATGATGAGGAAATGAGGTGGCCTGATGACTGCTCGAAACCATGATTCAATGGAATCCACATATTTATGATTCTCCAACTGATGCAAGTCTTCCACAATTTCATAGCCACTCTCTTGGAGGTACAAAGAATTTTTTGAAAGAAAAAAGATAAATCCCTCAAGTTCAGGCTTAAATATTTGCTTTTCAAATTGAAAAGAATGGTTGAGAGAGATTTTAGGTTTTTGAGCTTCAACAACATTTTGAAAACAAGTTCCAATGAAATATTGCTCCTCTAGTGGTCTTTGAATTATATCTTCCTTAGGTAAATGTTCAACAGTAATGGGGAGGTTTCCCAATTCATTCCCTTTCCTAACATGGAAGATGTGACATTTTTTTTAATAGCGGGAAGAATAGGTGTTTCAAACTGTTGTGCAATATGATGGTTTAAATTATGGTTTAGAAGATGGTTTGGGATAGGGTTTTGATTAAGTCTTGGACTAAGCTTTCGATTTGGATTGGGGTTAGGATTTGAACTAGGGTTAGATATAGGGTATGGACTAGGGTTAGGGTTAGGACTAGGGTATAGATTAGGGTTATGGTATGGATTAGGGTTAGGTCTAGGGTATGGATAAGGGTATGGACTATGTTTAGGGTATGGATGAGGGTATGGACTAGGGTTAGGGCAAGGATTAGGATAAGGTTTCACATGTAGCTGGGACCATGGAGGAGGATAACCTAATGATACATTGGAAAGAAATTGTGGTTGTCGATGGTGCTCAAGTGATTGAATTTGCATGGGATATTTCCCTAGAGAGAAGGATCCAAATTATTCTTGAAGCCATGGAGATATCTGGCTCGAGGATGAGGGCCAAGGAGAGGGCCACTGTGGCCATGAATTAGCATGTTCAATTGAAGGAGGATTAAAAGTTTTTGATGAAACTACATGATTATAAACATGTTGAGGAACCTACTCAGGAAGATAAACATTATTCCAGGTATCAAATGGTGATGGGTTTTGAGTGATACCTGGTAGTAATTTTGATTCCTTACTTGATCTCCTAAGTGCCTTTAGTAATCCTGGTAGTGCTTGGAAATGTTCCGTTCAATAATCCTCTTCACAAATTTTACAAAAGTTCAGGCTACTGAGTGGACACTTTGCAAGGAAGTGTCTCTTTTTGTAGTCGGCACAAAAGATAAGCAATGGTTTGTCATCCTTCTTCTGCTCTTCCTACCAATCATCGAATTTTGAAATCAAAGATTTAATAATATCATTCTTATGTTCAATCAAAATATTAATTTTTTCTATTCGTAATTCTTCATTGAATGAATTGTATGTTTCTGTAGTAGCATAAAGGTTCCTCATTAGATGATTCCTCAAAATACCATCTTCCTGTTTTTAACAAGCCAACTGGTACATTCGTTAGCATCTGTTTTTAACAAGCCAACTGGTACATTCGTTAGCATGTGAATGGTGTATATATATATATATAATATATTAAATATATATATATATATATATATGGTGGGGAGTTTCTTACAACATCAAAGAAATATGCGAAACCTTAGAAACAGTGCAGGAAAAAAACAAATTCAAAGAACATAAAATTGCAAGAGAAACTAGGTGAAGGAAAAAAACAAATGCATCAAGTCACCAAGATCAATCCCCTAAGCGCCTCCCCAAAACTGGTGCAAAAATATTGGGTACAGTATAGGGCTTATAAATGTAGAAAAATTTAATTAGTCAATCCAGAAATTTTGTGAACTTTGAGGTGCAGCACTAGAAATTCCATAGAGAGCCCATGGCAACCTGCAAAACAAATTCTAGTCCAACTTGCGCAATAACTGAAGTCCTGCACTTAAAAGGGAACTTGAGAAAATACCAATCCAGGCAATCAAAATCATGTGGGAAATAAAAGGAAATCATGTACTATTTAAAAATATGAAAGGAAATTCTATGTATGAGCAAATAAAAGGAAATCAGAACTGGAAACCAAGCAATGTTGGCACAATATAAAAAAATATTGTAATGCTAGAATAAATTCATGAGAAAATAAAAAACCATTATGATTGCACTAATTCTACTGCATCTACCTCTATGTAAAATTAACCTAAAAGCATGAGCAAGCATAACAAACAAATTTACTATGTAAATAATTTATGAAGGAAATTATAGATTCTCTCGCCTTCCTTGTCCCTAAAGAATAAATCTTGAAAAATTGTCTAGAAGTTTAAAGGAAATAAGCATGATCATTTACAAACATAATGCAACTTCCTTTTCATGAATGTCAACTCTACAATAATCATGATTTAAAATGGCAGAAATATATATGTGATCTTTTCTTTTGAGTAACATATGATTTCTTGTAGGCATAGATTGAATGAATGCATTAATATCTTAAAACTGTGAACACTCAAGTCAATATCAGGTTCTGGAATATAAACTAAATGGATCTAAATCAATTAAATGGTTTCAAGTCGCACATTACAGATCATAAAGGCAGAGTTTCAATGCATGAGCTAATCCTCTGAATTCAGATGTTTTGAAAGGATGCAATCCTTATCTGATATAAAAAAAGATTTCAGGTGCAAGAACAATTTCTAATGCAGAAACCAAATCAATCTTGCAGTCAAAAGGAAAACATTACAAAATATTAAATAACATCATTTTGGAGGAGGAAAGACACTAAAAGTAATTAAATCAGATGATAAGAATTTCACACAACAAATAATAATTCAAATACAATTTAATCTAAAAGATATAGTGTGGTGTCAATCTGGTCTGGTGGCCAACCTAGCCAGCTCACACCCTCTATTAGTGACCTGGTTCACACATAATTTAAAATCATTAGATGCAATAAATAAATAAATAGAGCATGGTTATCAATGCTTAAATTAATTCTTGAAAACATAATCTTTACACCATGAGGCAACACTTAACTCCAGAAAATAAGAGGAGTGATCCACAAGTTAAAACTGTGTGATGCTACATTGGGATTGAGTCCTCCCTTCCACGCATTCCTTTTGTGCCAGTGTGTGTCTCTATCTCTATATGTGTATATCTATCAACTGGTCTCTTAATTGTTTTGCTCCAGAAAGTCTCTTAAACTTATATAGGCATTGAATTACAAATTGGGGCTTTTAATAGCGAATCAAAATACAAGAGGGGCAAATTGTGAATCTTAACAATTTTCCATGAATAAAATTAGGTTTGTAACTAAATGTCAAAATAGGAATCAATTTTGGTAAATCATTCCTCTTTCCTTGGAATGATGATGTTGCTAGAAAGTGTGATTTGACTAATCAATTTCCTCCACTCAGCAATAGTCAAGAGGATGCTAAAATTTGGCATTGTTGTAACAACATCTACGAAAGGTGTTGCTGCTTTCATTTTTCTCACCTACCCTGCAAATCAAGTTGTGGAAGCTAACTGTAGACAAAACTGGTTCAACCTTCTCTATAATTGATTTCCTCCGGTGATATGGCCATAATTAACAATCTTGATCGAGGGAAATGCTCCTCAATGTCAATGCAAGGTAGAAACTTCGAATTAGTGTACTGTGACTTGAACTCTTGATACAAGAGAATAGTAAAGCCACTAAAGCATCTCTTGAAAATGTTCTCTTCAAGCCATGTGTTCTTGGTTAATCTGGTGAGTGGGACCCTGGTCGAGTAGTCATAGAAGATGCCAGATGGACTATTGTAAAATTCTGATGTGCTCTAACCGTTGTCTCAAGATTTGGATGCACCATAGCTTGCAATGGCTGATGAAACAAAGCCTTTGGAGAAGCCTTATTATGATAGCTACAATAGTGGCAGTAGAAAGATTCTCTAATGTGACAAAAATCATGTCCAGAATTTGACCAGCATCGCCAATCATCTTTTCTAATTACACTAGGCATTCTTCAATTGTAGCCTGAAAAGACTTGTTCCAGTTGTTTATATCATCACTCAGATTTGAAGCCTCCGAGGAACGATGATGCTCTTGTGCAAATGCCTTGCCATATCACCTATTGCACCAACTATTGCCACAAAAGGTGGTGATTTTTACTGTTGTGCTAGGATAGTGATAATTTCCAATGCTCATATCATAGTCATGAATGGATGGAGGTGTATGCGATGAACCATACTTATATCTCATTGTGATTTCTCCGATGATAGTGAATAAAACAAATTCAATAGTTTGACTACTGGAAAGGCTTTTAATTCTTCAACACATTATTTCGCCCCTATGATTCAAACTGTCAGCTAAGTAATGTCATCCATATTTGAGTAGTTTATGCACTCCTTGACTTCATTGCAAGAACGTGAGTGTACTCCAGAAACTCTTCAGAGTGTAGAGAGCCATAAAAACATGCTTGCACTAAACATGCCTACACATGAACGTGCATGCACTATTGCAGGAATCCATTGCATAGTACATACAGGTAAATGCAGGTCCATAGCCTGTATAAAAGCATGATCAAATCAATTTTAAACCCACAACAGACAAAAATTTATTAATAATGTTTTAATCATATTAAAATAAGTGAATCAACAAATACTTGCAACAATAATTATTTAAAAAGCAACAACCTTATTAAAAGTAAGGAAAAATAGAGGCCCAACAATGACGAAGGCAATGAACATGTTATTTACTACCTCGGTCACAATCTCCTTGACACTGAAACACATTATTCTCATGTCAAGAAGTTGGCTTTGGCTACTGTACAAGTTGTTCAGTGCTTTCGGCAATACATTCTACTCCATACGACCATTGTGATTGCAGAATGAAATCCCATTACCTACATCCTGACTTGTTAGTTGCTGGGGCAAAGTATTCAAAGTGGATTGTTATCCTACAAGAATTTGATTTGGTGTTTACCACTGCCAAATATAAGAAATCACTAGCCTTTGTTGAGTTCATTTTCTCCCTTCCCTTCACTTATCTCCCTGCTGGTGCAGATGAGTAGCTCTTGGATGAGACTCTTTTCTTAATTAGCACTCTCGACCCATGGTACGGCGATATAATCGTATATCTCCAGACATCCACCTTTCGGTCTGCGTTGACCAAGGATGATCACTTACACATTCAACATCAATCTCAACCTTACCGTATCATTGGATATACTTTATACTACATCAGTATTGATTCAATTATTTGTTGATGTCTCACTCTTAAGGAGGCTAAGAGATTCTTGAATGATTTCCATTCTGGTGCATGTGGCGGTCACCTATCTAGATATGCTACTACTCAAAAGTCCTTCGTCCTAGTTATTTTTGGCCCTCTATCTTCAAGAATTTCATACTTATCATATGCAAGTGCCACGAGTGCCCAATTTATCAGCGTAATATGCATGCCTCGCCTACTCACCTACACCCCATTATTAACATCGGTCCTTGACTATATGATTTGTAACCCTCATTCAACTGGGGGGATGGTTGTTGGGTCCCTATAATACTAGTGATTACCCCATTACTATTGTAGTTGTACCCCTTATTAATATCGTTGTGCCCCTATTGCCCCCATATTGTTATTACTGTGCC
>APFE031221046.1:96960-107151 GCA_000404065.3 Pinus taeda | reverse complement strand
AACTCCACAAGCAGACGGGTGAGATGGTCTATGCCACTCTGGCAGATAAAACCTTGATCAATTATAGGCTGCAAAATAGCTTGAATAATACTGCAGCTCAGCTTGAGTTGGAGAGGGCATCCTCTCAAGCTAAGGACAACAGAATCAAGGCATTGGAGGAAATAATCATAGAGTTTGGGCATGACCCCAATGACGTTAAGGCAATACAGCAAGTCCTTAAATTGAGGGATGCAGATATAGCTGCAATTAAAAGGAAAATGAAGATCCCCCCAACTCTACATCCACAAACAGATGAAGTTTCCCAGCAGAGGCAAGAAAAGGATGCAACAGCATTACTAATGACTTTATATAAAGAGCTGATAGAAACACAGCAAACGCTGCAAGACACAGAGACCACACTAGAAGCAGCACTACAAAGGAGGGAAGCAGGGCAATCTTCCAAGCCGCCCACAGAAACAATAGACCTTGAGGAGACCCCTCAAGATACCATCCCTCCAAGGCAACAGGCACCAGACAACGTTCCAGGCATCACAACACCAGCCACTACAGCACCAACAATAGGACAGGCTGAGAGCCTGGACATGCAGAAGCTAAGGCAGGAAATTCAGGTGCTAGAGTCTCAGATGTCAGAGCTCAGTCAGGCCAAGGACAGCTTAGCTAAGATAAATGAAAAATATGATAAGTCTAAGCAAAATGTGGCTGAGAGGGAGAGAGAAGTAAAAGCTCTGAAGAAAACAATTGCAGAGCTAGAAAAGGAGCTCAATTTTGAGAAAGTTACAGCAGAGCTCAAACAAGTGATTTGGACTGCCATTGGACAGTCAATAACTAACCAATGGGAGTACATTGATGCCATATACGAGCAAGTGGGACTCATTTGCAGGGCAAGAAAAGAATTACACAGAGCAAGAAACTCCCTAGGCAACATGGCAGACCTTGCCCCCAAGATGATTGAAGTGCTCAATTATAGGACAAGTTCCCAGTTGGTGAAAATTGGAATTGGAAATAGAACTGAAACCATATCTATGATCAAAAGAGTCACAATAATGAAGAATTTAATCCAGACCCTGGACAGGAGGATCCAGGATATGCAAGCAGATATAAACAAGTTTCAGAATAGGTTCTTGGCCCTGCAGGACAGAGGGCTTCCCAGCTTGCTAGAATCAGGGAAGTTACTCTCTCATGAAAAATATATCAAAAGGGTAAGCACTTTTGCAGCAATTCAGATTGCTGAGAGACCAGGAACATCTTCAGTAGGCCCAGTAACAGGGCAAATTCTTTTTGAAAAATTAGATAATTTGTTTTTTTATCAAAAATGAAGTATCACATCTGTTTGATGAGCCTCCCCATTTCTACAAATATACAGAGGCCGATGAGACCTTAGGGTCAATTTTGAAACATCAGCTTCCTCCCCCAGATACGTGGCAAGATTTAATAAGGCTACTGTTGAACCAAAGTTGAGAGGTTAAATCTTTTTCAGCAAAAGGCCTATATTACATATACAGGTAGGCGAAAGCCATAACAGCAAGTATGAAGACGCTGAGCCAACTCAGCACAGGTACTTGACTGCAGCAACAGCATCAGCAAGCACAGGTGGCAGGGCCAAGAAGACACAAAAAGTAACAGTTGCAGAGCACTTCATTCTGCAGTTATGATAAAGCCGCACAACTGACTCCGCAATGCCAAAAGGTCAAAACATTATCCTGACAGGAGTTAAAGGCTTTTAAGAGTCATTTATATTTGTAATTACTTCTCATCTACTCTCCATGTACGAGTGTAAGAGATATTTTCCTCTCAGATGACTCAATACCTGAGATATTTTTTGTATGAAACCTCTATATATTCCCCCTCGCGTTTGTTTAGAGGGGTTGGACTCCGGATGTAAGAATTCTCTTGATATCTCTTCTTTTATTCTCATATTGTAAACTCTCAGACAACTAATACAAAGGACAGCGGGATTTCTTCAAGCATGTTTGCCTCTTGATCTCCTCATGGTGTATGGCTCAAAGTTGCAGGATTCCTGTGTATTTCATGGCTCAATAAGTTTTTCTCATTGCTCTTTTTTTCACATGTGATCATTGTTCTTTCATATGTCTTTCATGTTTTCCATACACTCAAATATCTAGGTAGCAAGGAAAAAGAATAGTCTCAGGATTTAATCATTGGTTACCTTGGGCTTAGTCTAAGCTATCTTATATGTTTTCTTCAGCCAAAGTATTTAAAGAGTAATTCTTCAATGCTACCTTTAATACTACATCATCACAGTGCTTTGTTATTTCAGGAATTCAAGTAATTGCTCCTAAATAACAGACCTCTTTCACATTAGTCAGCTTAAGTAAAGAAATCTTAATTGCTCTTTGCTAGTTGTTCTTCACCTCACTCTCACAATTTACAATTTGTTTCATGGAATACACACAGGCCCTGTAGCTACACCCCCACCAAGTCAAGATCTCAAGGGAACAACTGTCCAAGACCCCATTGCCCAATGGATTAGTTTCACCTGCAGACAGACTCTAAAAGATATCAGAAGCATCCTCCCAACCAAACACAAAAACAACCAAAAATTTCACTTCACAACTAGCCTAAAACCTCTGTCAAAAACAGTGACAAACCTTATAGAGAGAGCCCTCTCTGACTACAGCTCGGCTAGAAGCTGTAGCCCAAAGATTGGTTAGTGGTTACCCCGGCCGTATTCCCTAAGGAGTCATAGGGAACAACCTGGGTGCTAACATCCTCAACGCTTGAGTAGTTATAGATGCTTCTGTATAAAATTATCATCCTCCCATGTGGAATCTTCAGTGGACAAGTTCTTCCACTTGATGATATACTTCAAAATGGATCGAATTAATAGCTGTTGAGTTTTTATTTCTGTGACTGCTTCTGGTTCCAATATAATTTTTCCTTCCTCGTCAAGTTTTGGTAATATTGTTTGAACTAGGAGCTTGTCACCTATAACTATCTTTAAACATGAAACATGGAAAACTGAGTGCACTCAAGAAGCTGTAGGAAGCTCCAATTTGTATGCCATGGTACCAATATTTTGCAACACCTTGTACAGACCATAATACTTTGGTGATAATTTATTATCCTTATTAGCTTGCTTGAGGGACATTTATTTATATGGTTGTAACCGTAGGAATACCCAGTCACCTACATCAAAAATTCTTTCTCTACGATGTTGATCTGCCTGTTGTTTCATTCTATTCTGTGCCAACACGAGGTTATCCTTTAAGAGTTGGAGAACTTGTTGTTGATGCTCGATGTGATGTTCCACTGCTTGAACCTTAGAATTTTCTCTTAAATATGATGTGATGGATGGTGGTTGATATCCATAAAGTGCCATAAATGGGGTCATTTATGTTGTTGTATGAAAGGAAGTGTTATACCACGATTTAGCTAGAGGCAACCATTTGACCTATTGTGTCTATTTATCAGATACAAAGCAATGAAGATATCCTTCCAAACATTTGTTTACTATCTTAGTTTGCCCATCAGATTGAGGATGATAAGATGAGCTATGAGCTAACTAAGTACCAAGACAAGAAAATAATTTTGTCCAAAAATTTCCAGTAAAAATGGGATCTCTGTGACTTACAAAAATCTTTGGGTTTCCATGTAACTTTTGAATTGTTTCCATAAATGCAGTAGAAACTGTACTGGCTTTAAATGGATGTGATAATGCACAAAAGTGTGCATACTTGGTAAGTGTGTCAACTACCACCATGATGACACTCTTTCCCTCAGACTTGGGTAAACCTGTGATAAAATCCATAGAAACCTCCTCCCAACATTGGCTTGGAATGGATAAAGGTTGTAATAGACCTAGTGTCTTAATTGTTTCAAATTTATTTTGTTGGCAAACCAAAAATTCTACCACAAAATTTTGAATATCCGGTTTAAGGCCATCCCAAAAAAAATTCCTTCTTAACCCTATGGTAAGTTTTTAAAAATCCTGAGTGCCCTCCTAAGAGAGAAGCGTGCAATTCCAGAAGAACCTTTTGTTTGAGTTGGGAATTTTTATAGAGGTATAAGCAATCTTTATACCATAATGAATCATTTTTCCAGCCAAATGTATCAGATGTCCTGGAATCTTGTTGTAACTTTCTAATAAGTTCAGACCCTTCTTCGTCATTTTTCCATTTCTCACTTGCTTCGTTTATCCAATCTGGTTGGATAATAGAAATGGCGCACAACAAAGCTTCCACATCCTCATCCTTCCTTAAGAGTGCATCTGCCACAACATTTTGCTTCCCATTTTTGTAGATGATTTCAAAGTCATAACCCAACATATTTGTGACCCATTTTTGTTTCTCTTCAGAGGATAATCTTTGTTCTAAAAAAATTTGAAGGCAATCATGATCCGTTTTTACCTTGAAGTGTCTTCCCATTAGGTAGGGTCGCCATTTCTTAAGTGCATGTAGTATTGCCAACATTTCCTTCTCATAAATAGCTTTGTGTAAATACTTTCCCTTTTTCTCTTTTTTCTTCCAATTGTTGTGGTGTCAACCTTATAGGTTGTGGAAGGCTAGGGGCAACAACACTTCCATCTTTATAGTTATGAGTGGTAGGCTTCTTGGTTGCCATAATTTTGCTTTCCATTTTTCTTACTAACCTAAATTCCTTCTCCAATGAATTAGGTTCCCAAACACAAACCTCATGTTGGATATTATCCTTTAAATTCCCTATGAACACATCAATCCTATGCTCCTCTGGAATGTCTTTTACCCTTATGTTCAATTTGTGTAACTTCTCAATGTGCTCCATCATTGAACCCTTTTGTTTGAGACTTATCAATTGCCCAAAAAAAGTGTTGCTTTTTGTATCCTCATAATGTGTTGTCATTTCTTCCATAAAAATTGCCCAAGTGACAATTTGTTTATGAGAGCAAAGTCATCGATACCATACAAACTGATTTGGTTCCAAATATAAAGTTGCAATACATACCTTTTGTGTGTTTTTCACATTATGGTGATAAAAAAATTGCTCATTTGTAGTATCCATGTTGCGGGATCCTTGCCATAAAACTTCCTCATATCAATTTTTGAAATATGGTGGGTTTTAAATCCAACATTAGAGTCTATGAAATCATGATTAACATTTCTTTTGTTCTCATCATGAGTTTCCTTTACTGCCCTTTCACCATTAGTGACCATTTCTTGTAGCAACTTATTCAAATTTATCTTCAATTCTTCCATCTTATCGTCTATGCCATCCATCTTAGCGTCCATGCCATTCATCTTAGCTTCCATGCCATTCATGTTAGCTTCTACGCCTTTCTTTAAACCATCCATCTTAGCTTCCACACCATACATCTTAGCTTCTACATCTTTCTTTAAACCATCCATCTTAGATTCTGTTACTTTTTGTGTGAGTGACATTTATTGCACTTGGTCTCGTAATTTTGATATATCATGTTGCATTTCTTCCTCTTCTTCATGAGTCATGCTAGATCTTCAGGTTTCTTACTTAGTGTTTGCATTTCTTTCCTCGAGGCATCAATTACCGATAATAATGCTTTACTATGCCCTTTGAATTCCTTCAAACTAAATTTTCAAACCAAGCTTATGCAAAATTAAAAAAACATCTAGACACCTTTTTCTTCACTTTGTAGGAGCTCGATATTGAATTTGATGTATCTTTGTAACTTCAGATCATCCAGTTCTAAAATTGCGATCTACAGTAGCCCTCTGTGTCCTCTTTCCAATGCCACTAGTCTGATCGAATTTAGATTCTCCAAGGCAGAGTTATGCACAATCTCCTAAGATGACCTGATTATAAACCTTTCTAGAAGAGCGAACTTATATGAAGTGCCACGTGTCACTGTTTTGACCTTCGGATATAAGAAATATACCCAGGAAACTATATTCCATCCTCTTTCTTTGTAACTTCTTACAAAATTTCAATATGATGCTCAAAACAAAATTTATGACGATTTTCCCCAGGTCACCTATTTGGAATGAAATTTGGGAGTCTGCAAAAAGGCCAACTTCCTCAGATTATATCGCCGCAAATATAGTGCGAAAAGCTCTGAAATGTAGACACAAGGTTCACCATGATTTCGGCCCAAATGGGTTTTTTTTTAGCATTTGAAATGTCGCAGAAAAAAAATTAGAGCACAAATGCCATGATGACCTGTTTGGAGCAGCGAAACCCTAGAATCCAAACCTCTGATAACAAATGTTATGAAACCAGCTCACAAAAAGATAGAAAAGAGAGATAAACGGCTTAGAATTCAGCTTCTTTGAGGGGGAAACCTCCTTTACATTACACAAATGAACAATTCTTGGATGATTCAAATGATAAAATCTCCTTTCTATATATAGGAGTCTAAGGGGTCACAATATAACCAAGCCGACCTAACTATAATAATATAAAGGCACAAAAATAACAATAGAGGGATTCTATGGGGCACAGTAATAACAATATGGGGACAATAGGGGCACAACAATATTAATAAGGGATACAACTACAATAGTAATGGGGGCATCACTAGTATTATAGGGACCTAACACCATTTGCCTCTCTTTCCTTCAAGCCCATTCTATGTTAGAATGTCCTTTACTACTGAATTTGGAAGATATGCAATGATGTGTGAGTATAAATTGTACACTCTGAATTCTTTCATAGCCTTCACTAAAGCAAGTGCTTGTTTTTCCATTATATTATACTTTAGTGTAGCATCTCTCAAAGATTTGTTGAAAAATGCAATAGGCTACTCATAACCTTGATCATTCTTTTGCAATAAGACTGCTGCAATATTGTGTTCTGAAGCAAAGGAAAAAATTATAAAATCTTTTTTGAAATCAAGACTTATGAGGACAGGTGTTTTAGTAAGGGCTTATTTGATTGCCTCAAAAGACTTCTTAGCCTCTACGGTCCACTTAAGTGTTGAATCTTTCTTTAACATGTTATTCAATTCTCTGATTATTTATGCTAACTTAGAAATGAATCTTCTAAGAAAATTTATTTTACCTAAGAATGATTGTAATTATTTAATGTTCCTAGGGTGAGTGATGTTTAGAATTTCCTCTATTCTAGCTGAATCAATTCTAAGGCCCTCTTTTGAAATTATGTGTCCTAAGAGTTTACCTTCTTATAGTCCAAAGAGTGTCTTTTTGGGATTCAAAGAAATACCAAATTTTCTACATTTTATGAATACTCTTCTTAAATGATCTAGATGTTCATTATCTGATTTGGAAAACACTGTGACATCATCTTGGTAAAAAACTAAATAGTCATGGATTTCTTTTGCAATGGTTATGTCCATTGCTCTTTGGAATGTTTTTCCAGCATTCATCAATCCAAAAGGCATCTTAAAATACATGAAATTACCCCAGGAAGTGGTAAATGCAATCTTTGCTTGATCCTCTGGCTGAACTAGGATTTGGTTGTATCCAGAGAATCCATCAAGTAATGAAATTCTGGATGAGCCTACTACCCTCTAGAGACTTTGTTCCATTTTAGGGAGGTGATAATTATCCTTCAGTGATACTTTGTTCAAGTTTCTGAAATCAACAAAGAGTCTAATTTCTCATGTTTTCTTTCTAGTAGCGATTAAATTAGAGACCCAATCTGAATTACTTCTTTTTCAATTAATGGCATAAGAACTAGATTAATTCTCCTAAGCCTTTGTTTGAAGGGTTTCTGATCTTCTTTGATGGGTATTTTATGTTGAATAATGCTAGTGTCATAAGACTTACACTACAAGAAAAAAGGACATTGGTGAGGGGCAAAAAATGTCACCATAAACTCATTAGTGACGATCAAAAGAGCATTCGTCACCAAAGGTTGCGTCGCCAAAAGTATAAGTGTTGTAGTGACATACAAAGTCTATCACAAATAATGATTTATAATGACGGATAATGACCATCACCATTTCATATGAGCAATGGTGATGGACCATAGCCTCCATCACCAAAAAATGAACGTTACCAAAGGTGGCATCGCCAAAAGTATGGGTGTTGTAGTGACATTCAAAGTTCGTCAATAATAATGATTTATAATGACGGATAGCGACCGTCACCATTGCATGTTAGGTCCCTACAATACTAGTGATTACCCCATTACTATTGTAGTTATATCCCTTATTAATATTGTTGTGCCCCTATTGTACCCATATTGTTATTACTGTGCCCCATAGAATCCCTCTATTGTTATTTTTGTGCCTTTATATTATTATTGTTGGGTCGGCTGGGTTATATTGTGACTCCTTAGACTCCTATATATAGAAAGGAGGTTTTATCATTTGAATCATCCAAGAATTGTTCATTTATGTAATGTAAAGGAGGTTGCCCCCTCTAAGAGGTTGAATTCTAAGGTGTTGATCTATCTTTTCTATCTTTTTGTGAGCTGGTTTCATAACATTTGGTATCAGAGCTTTGGATTCTAGGGTTTCGCTGCTCCAAATAGGTCATCATGGAATTTTCGCTATAATTTTTCTTTTGCGATGTTTCAGAAGTGAAAAATAGAACCCATTTGAGAAGAAATTTCAATGAACCTTGGGTCCAAACTTCAGAGATTTTTGCACTATATTTGCGGAGATATGATCTGAGGAAGTTGGTCTTTTTGCAGACTCCTCAATTACATTCCAAACAGGTGACCTGGGGAAAATCATCATAACTTTCTTTCTGAGCATCAGATTGAAATTTCGTAAGAAGGCACAGAACGAGGACGGACTGTATCTTCTTGTATATATTTTTCAGAGCCAAAGGTCTAAACAAGGACACGTGGCATGTCGTACAAGTTCACTCTGCTGAACTAGTCTATAATCAGGTCACTGTGGGAGATTTTGTATAACTCTTCCTTGGAGAATCCAATTTGGATCAGACTGGTGGCCTTGCAAAGAGGATACAGAGGTCACAATTTTAGAACTGGATGATCCAAAATTATAGAGATACATTAGAGGAAATATCGAGCTCCTACAAAGTGAAAAAAGGCGTGTAGATTTTTTTAAATTTTTGCTTAAGCTTCGTTTGAAAAATTATTTTGAAGGAATTCAAAGGGCATAATAGAGCATTATTATCAATAACTAATTCCTTGAGGAAAGAAAATACAAATGCCTAGTAAGCAACCTGAAAGCTCTAGCATGACTCATGAAGAAGAGGAAGAAATACTACATGATATATAAAAATTAGAAGACCAAGTGCAACAAATGTCACTCTCACAAAAGCTAACAGAAGCTAAGATAAATGGCGTGGAATCTAAGATAAAGGGCGTGGAAGCTAAGATGAATGGAATGGAAGCTAAGATGGATGATTTGACGATAGATTTGAAGAAAGATTTGAAGACAGACATGGCAAATTTGAAGACAGACATGGCAGATTTGAAGACAGATTTGACAAATTTTCTAAAAGAAAGAAAATGCAAACAACTAGTAAGTAACTTGAAAGCTCTAGCATGACTCATGAAGAAGAGGAAGAAATACTACATGATATATCAAAGTTACTAGACCAAGTGCAACAAATGTCACTCTCACAAAAGCTAACAGAAGCTAAGATAAATGGCGTGGAATCTAAGATAAATGGCGTGGAAGCTAAGATGAATTGCGTGGAAGCTAAGATGGAAGATTTGAAGATAGACATGGCAGATTTGAAGACAGATTTGACAAATTTTCTACAATAAATACTTACTAATGGTGAAAGGGTAGTAAAGGAAGCTCATGATGTGCACAAAAGAAATGTTAATCATGATTTCATAGACTCTAATGTTGGATTGAATACCCACCATATTCCAAAAATCGATATGAGGAAGTTCGATGGCAAGGACCTCGCAACATGGATATTACAGATGGAGTAATTTTTCGATCTCAATAATGTGCAAAACACACAAAAGGTACGTATTGCAACTTTATATTTGGAACCACATCAGTTTGTATGGTATCAATGGCTTTGCTCTCGTAAACAAATTATCACTTGGGTAATTTTTACGGAAAAATTGATAGCACATTATGAGGATATAAAAAGCAACACTTTTTTTAGCCAATTGATAAGTCTCAAACAAAAGAGTTCAATAATGGAGCACATTGAGGAGTTCCAAAAATTGAACATAATGGTAAAAAATATTCCAGAGGAGCATAGGATAGATGTGTTCATAGGGAATTTAAAGGATAATATCAAACATGATGTTCGCCTTTGGGAACCTGATTCATTAGAGAAGGCATTCAAGTTAGCAAGAAAAATGGAAAGAAAAATTATG